>OVAN01002977.1:0-30971 GCA_900406275.1 Anastatica hierochuntica
TTAGAATTCAAAATCTTCTCAAAATGTCTCCTCAATTAATATATAGAGATACCCGAAATTACTAATAAAACTTGAAAACTCAAACTTAATATATAGCATATAAGATTAGGGGTGAGCGTGGAGCGGATAGCAACCAAAATTTAAGTATTTGTGATTTTCTCCGTTTTTTACGGATATTTAATTTTATAATTTGCTTTGCTCCAAAAAAAATACGGATATTCAGAAAATGCACAAGTATTTGCGGATATCCAGTCGAATTTGTCAAATACAAATAAAATTAAAATATAATTATCCACTCCACATATTAGCATGTCAATTAACATTAATTAACACTCCCTCAATCCCATTTTTGTAAATATTTTGAGTTAAAAGAAAAAAATTAACATTATTTTTTTGTACTAAAAATATTATTATATCTAAACAAAAAGAATCAACCAATAGGAAAAATATTTTCATTTGTTACTATGTTAAATACATTAAAGATTTACATATATATTCTAGAAAAACTTATAAAATAGAACAAAACAATCTTAAAAACTTATAAAATGGGACAGAGGGAATATAGTTTTACTCTTCATATCAACTAGTATCAAAATTAACTTCAACAAAAATATGAATTTGGAATTTTTCAAATTCAAATATTCTATAACGAAATCAGTTTCTCAGCTTTTATTTAACTTTGATTTTTTTCTCGTTAGTTATTGCGTTTACTAATTACTCAATATGTTTCATAATAAGTGATGTTTAAGATTATTACACACCAATTAAGGATTTTCACTAACTTTTATTAAGTTTACTTCTTTTTTATAAAAACAACATTAGCTACGACTTATTCAACCAATAGAAAATCAAACTGCAAAACAATAATAGTCAAAAACATCAAATAACATTGAATTTCTTCACAAAAATACGAAAACATCACTTAAGTTGAAAAAACTCTTAAAAGTCTAAAACAACATTTAATTTGAAACGTAGGAAGTATGAATTTCTCAAGTGCTAATGATCAATCTTAATATGATATTGATTTGATTCTTGGGTTAATTGGCCAAATATACAAAAAACATAAATTAATTAAGTATCTAACGTAACAATTGGATTATTTAAAAATCAATGTTATTTTTGACATATTTTTTCCACTTTCTCCTTAGGTGGCGCGTGGGTTTGATTTTTTTTTCCTCTTCTCACTTTACCCCCTATCACTATTTTTGATATTTTTTTTCTTTACAACAATGTTAAATGAAAATTTTGAATACACAGAAAAATATAGAATTTTTTCTTAGTAAATGGTGTTTTGAATTTTTTGAAACGGATGCATATTTTGAAAAAAATATTTGAACACCGTATTTTGTAAAAATAGTACTATACTTTTATAGACCTATTTTCGCAGCTATATGTTTCAATATGATAAAAACAGCTTTTAGAATCGCTATAGTTTGGCCGTCTACGGAATCACCCACATGGAGTCGCCGCGAGAAGACGTATCATCAACTCAAAATCGGAGACTGCAAGTGAGAAGGAGCTTTTGGTTGCTCATGAATGACGCTGACCATAAGCTGCCAAACAGGACCTATAGATTTTTTGATAGTATCAGAACACCGTATGTGTTTAAAATAGAATTACTATTTATGTAGGCGTTCTATTTGTGTTTATTGAACTTTTAAAACATCAAACATTAATTGCGTTGAATATTAACATTTCTACTCTGGAATGTATGTAAGTTGTGAAATGTGACAAAACCATTATTACGTCAAATTCTAAAATATATTATATAGTAGAAACTCTAAACCCAAACCTTTGGTTATAAACTCTACACCCTAAACCCTAAACTCTAAACCCAAACCTTTGGTCATAAACTCTAAATCCTAAACTCTAAACTCTAAACTCAAATCTTATACCATAAACTCTGAACCATAAACTTTAAACTCTAAATCCAATCCTCAGACCATACATTGGGGAAATAGTAGAAAAGAATTCAATATTGCCATAATTGTTTGTAGTAGATCACACAATTACACATTCTACAAATTATGGCGTCAAATTATGAAGACAATATGACAAAAAAAAATAGAAACACTATTTTTGTAGACATTCTATGTTTATAGACGTACTATTTATGGAAATATTGAATTATAATAACAACAAGCTCTAAATGCTAAACTTTAAACTCTAAACACAAACCTTTGGTCATAAACTCTAAACCCTACACTCTAAACTCAAATCTTATACCATAAACTCTGAACCTAAACCTTAAACTCTAAATTCAATCCTCATAATTGTTTGTAGTAGTAGAAAAGAATTCAATATTCCCATAATTGTTTGTAGTAGATCATACAATTACACATTCTAAAAATTAAGGCGTACAAATTATGAAGACATATATGACATATAATATAATACAAACATATAGAAATACTATTTTTGTAGACATTTTATGTTTATAGACGTACTATTTATGCGAATATTGAATTATAATAACAACAAAGCCTAAACTTTAAACTCTAAATGCTAAACTTTAAACTCTAAACACAAACTTTTGGTCATAAACTCTAAACCTAAATCTTATACCATAAACTCTGAACTCTAAACCTTAAACTCTAAATCCAATTCTCAGACCATACATTGGGGAAATAGTAGAAAAGAATTCAATATTCTCATAATTGTTTGTAGTAGATCACACAATTACACATTCTACAAATTATGGCGTACAAATTATGAAGACAATATGACATATAATACAAAACAAAATATAGAAATACTATTTTTGTAGACATTCGATGTTTATAGACGTACTATTTATGCGAATGTTGAATTATAATAACAACAAACCCTAAACTTTAAACTCTAAATGCTAAACTTTAAACTCTAAACACAAATCTTTGGTCATAAACTCTAAACCCAAATCTTATACCATAAACTCTGAACCCTAAACTTTAAACTCTAAATCCAATCCTCAGACCATATGTTGGGGAAATAGTAGAAACAAATTTGAATGGAGTGTTGGATAAGAGGAAAAAGTTGTGGACGTACATTGGGAAATATTATTACTATAAAAATAAAAATTATAATTTCCATACTACGTTACTTGTAACATCTTGATTACTAACATTTAAAATATATATCCGATTTGAAAAATTCAAATTATGCTAAAATTTTTAAAAATTTTATAATTTTTTGTGTAATTAAAATTTTCGCTAACACTTCTTTGTAAATATAAAAATCTAATCGAAATTTTGGTGGAGTGTTGAAAAAAAAAGAGGACACATGGTTGAGAGTAAAGGGTTAGGGTCTTTTGGTAATTTTATTTGAAGAGAGAGAATTGTTTTTTGAGTGTTAGTTAAAAACTTAATTAATCAACTTTTCATGGTGGAAGCCGCCTTGGTCCAGTGGTTGAACAAAGGTTAATTAATGCTTCTACACCAGAAAGTCAACGGATCGATTCCTCGGAGATGCGCAATTTATTGCAGATTAATAGAGGCAAGCTTATAGTAAGTCTTCAGCGTGGTGCAAGCGAGGGCCGTTCGTCATGCTAGTAGATGGAACGGAAAGATTTTTCCGCTGAAGTAATTGTCTTTGTAGTTGTTTCTCAAAATTTATAATAGCAGTAGTAGTAACCCAGACGATCAAAAAAATTCAACTTTTCATGTATATATTACCTAATTTCCCTTGATTCTTTTATATGAACAAAACTGGATAACACGCATAAAAAATCAAGTAGATACAAAAAGAGAAGAATTTTGTAATTCCCTGAGAGTGTCAAATTGATGATATAGTCATTAAAAATATGATTAAAGGGGTGTATTCAATCAATGATTTGAAGGAGTTTGTATTAAAATCTAAAATCTCATGTTATTCAAACAAGAATTTTAAAGTCTTTCAAAATTCAGTGTTAGTGGAGTAGCGATTTTAAAATGTATCATCAAATCTATTGTTATTGGAAAAAATTTAAGTGATTGATTTTAAGTGATTTTAAAGTGTTTTAGTGGAGTTTACTTGTTAAAAATGCAAAGATTCAAATCACACGAATTTAGGTGGTATTGGAAGGAATTTTAAAAATAAATCACTTCAACTTTTCTAAATTCACCATAAAATCTTCTAAAATATCAATAAAAGTCAAATCCTCCCAAAACTGAACCCAATACACCCCTCTAAAAGTTTAATTTGTGTACTTAATGTTCTCAGATACCATAGTGGTATTTCTATAATTTATTTTTTAACTATAAATTGTTTCTCAAATAAAATGATTATCTATAATTTGTTTTTAACTTCTCAAATAAAATGATTAATTTGGTAACTTTGGATTTCAAATGATTTTAAAAAATTTTAGATCCGATAAAATAGGATTTAAATAATTTTAAGGATCATCAATAGATATGAAAAGATTTGAGGAAATAAAAAATTGTCCTCCATAGTTTCCTAACAAAATCCAACTTAACTCCAATATAATTATCACAAACTGACTAAGAAATCACTCAAACATAATAAAAAAGACTCATCATTAAGTGGGAATGGAGTGTTAAGTGATTGCACAATACTTTCATGTATATTTTTGACTATTTCCCAATAATAATTAAGTAAAATATCAAATCATACATTGTGGATCAAAGAGAATAACACTTCTAAAATTTTTAACATCCTACTATTAGTACAATCTTGTGCTCTTCCATCTCGCTCACCAAAGTGTTTCATCCTACTCCAAGATGGAGGATGGCCAAAGACGCGTCCACATTTCAATCTCTTCTTTACAATTTAGCTTTCGGATTCCTCCATAGAACCCGTCTTCTTCGTTACCTTCTTCCTTATGATCTCTTCGGTTGATCATCGTTCTTCTCCACCTCGATCCCACTGTGTACTGGTTGAATTCCAACGCTACCGTCTCTGTTTTTAAACCATTCATCAAACACTTAAACCGTTAAGCACAACATGTGATTGTAAAATCTCTATATGATCAGCGGGTTAGGTATAATCAATATGCAAGTGGGCAGAGACAAATCCCAATATCTTATCTTTTTTCTCTAATTGATTTCATACTTTCTGTGGTGATGCAATGTGCCAACAAAAGAAGGAAAAGAAAAGATTTTTTTGGAAAAGATACAGAGACAAAGAATCATTGTTGATCCCCACCACCATTTGGTAATGTAGACTCCAAAGATAAGGACGTAAGTATAGGTTTCAACATCAATGGAAGACAAAACATTTATCGAATTGTCGAGGAAAATCAAGACATAGCCCATTATCTATCATCATTTGTCTTTTTGGGACCAATGCTTGAATTGGGTTTTCTTCAATGATTACCTTTTCAACTACGTTCTGGGAATTTAATGGACTCTCTAAGCAGAGGAAATGAGTAAAAAGCATAGAAGGTGACACTAAATTTCAATAGAACCAAACCAAGACTCCGTTTATTAAAACATAGAACATGAAGCGGCGCAGAAGAACTCACCACTAAGATGGCAATGGCAATGGTTGAGATTCCCATCACAGGATTCTAAGTGGCCAACAACACCATACCACCATCCTACACAAAAACATCCACACAAGCTTCTTTAATTCTGTTCAACCCAAGTTTGTAATATATAAAACATCATACGTAGATTATAAATTTACCATAAGGGAACTCTTTGTTCCTTCTCCACTGAATCTCGATGTGATCTCCAGGTTTCAACTCTTTTAAAGAATCTGACTCATATAGATGATGAGGAGATGCATCAATGGGAGCAGCTCTTAGCCTCTCCCAAGTCACACCCTTTTCAACTGCGACTGCTCTTCTACCATGTGGTGGATACCTAAAATTCCCCAACAGAAGTCAACTTATATGGCTGATCTGATGAAGAACAAGTAAAGATTGTGTCAAATGTGAGGATCACATTTTTTTTTATACCTGGCTTGAAAGGTATCAGTGTGAGTATCATAGCTTAGCTCAGCATCATAGCAAGACAACATGAACCCTACATGCCCATTCTGCTCTTACACCAAACATAACATCTCAGTACTTTAATTGAACCCAAATCCATGCAAAAATGTTTAGAATTGATTACCTCGCGGTTGTAAACTTGAGCTGGGAACCAAAAACGACCAGTTTCAAGGGAGAGGTAGCAGCTCATAGTGGAATCAAGTGGAAGAGAAGATCCATATCTCCTCCTCTGTTTATTAGCATCTCGAAAAACGGAGGAAAGAGATCGAATCAAAGAAACGATTTTGGTAAAGCGAAGATGACCAGTTCGGTGATGAGGAGAATCAAGATGATATGTGGAAGAAAGATAGCATTTCCACTCTCTATGAGCAGCAGGACCAAGGATTTTGCCCCATTTAGCATTCAAGTGTTTCTCCCAAAGATGATCACTCACACATCTCTCCCTCAAGGAGCTACAAACTCTAGCCATGCTGCAGAGTCCAGAAGGTGGAAGAAGGTCAAGGATACAGTCTAGAGCCAGGTCAGGGAGGTCAAGAACCGACATTTGACCGAGAACCGCAGAGGCCGGATCTGGTGTGGTTGGTTGTAAGGTGGTGTTCATAAAGGGATTCTTGGAGAAGTAGAAAGAGAGCAAGGTTTTGGTTTCAGATGCCCATGGAGGAAGAGATAGAGATTTAGACAAGAAAAGGAAAGAGAGACAACTGATGAGAAAGTAAAGAAGCATTTAGACAAAAAAAAGTATTATTGTTGTTGTTTTGTATTGCCTTTTGATTTGTTGTTTCAAAGAGTATAAATGGAAGGAGAGGATAGATGAATGACCAATAGGAGTTGGAGGATAACCTAACCAACTCATGAAAACAATAAAACAAATTCTTTCTCTCTCTCTTGTCTTTTTAGGAACTTGAAGTTGCCAAGTTGAAAAATCAAGAGAGAGAGAGAGTTGGGACCCACAAAAACCAAGATTATAGGAAAGAAAAAGCACTTAACAAAGTTTCTTTTAAAAAAAATTTACAAGGAAAAAATGGATAATGGGTAAAGAGATGTGCCAATTACTCCTAAAATGAAGGGTTAGATAAAATAAGATAAAGATAATGAAAAGAAGAAATGATTAAAAAGGTCTACTTGGTGTTGGTGGTGGTGGCATTGGGATTTCCAAGGACAGTGGGAGGAGAGAGAGAGTTTCAGATCTGTGCAGGCAGAACAAAGTTCATTGAACCTCTAAAAACATCAACAAAATAAAATAAAGGTAAAGTAAAAAAAAAAGACTATTATGATTATTATATTATATTATAAAACACAAAAACAACCAATGAGGAAGATAAAGAGGAAGAGGAAGAGGAGATCTCTTCTTAAGAAACAAGTTTCTTTCTTCCTCCTCTCTTAATGTCCCAATACCAAAACAACAACAACAACAAAAATGCAAACAATCAACTCTTCTTCTCTTATAAAACTCTTTAAAAAAGGAAGAATTTATCTACTTTTTTCCTAATCTCTAATCAAAATAGTAAAGACTTGGATTAGGATAGAGATGAGAGGCTACTGCTCATTTACCTTTTTTTGCCCAACAATACCAAAGAGATGAGACTTTTGTATCTTCACTATATTATTATTCTACGGCCTGCAAACATTTTTAAACAAAATGAGAAAAGGAAAAGCATTTTCCTCTTGCAATGAGAGCAAAAGAGAGTCATAAGTTGCCTTTCATGTTGTTTAAAAGACAAAACCATACATTGAGTTTTAAAAGCAATGATGCCCACAATGAGCATATCAGAACTGCGGCTCGTGTTCTCCACCATGAATAAATACCACATTAGTCGAAAAACTTGTTTGCAACCATCCTTTCCCGGTGTGCCACAGCCGTGTCTATACATAGCATTCCAAATGCGGAATGGTTCCCCAACCTCCACTTACTCTTTATCATCTGCTACTCTTAGCAACCTTTTTGCAAGATCCATGTTCGCTGAGCTGCTACGCATGTATTCCATGACCGTACACGTAAGCTCTTTGTCCAGGACAATATCTTTGTCTACCAGTTTGTTGACAATTTCTTTCAACTTGTCTGTTTCTCCCTGCGATATACAATACTTCAACACAGAATCGCAAATATGAGCACCGGGTTCAAGGCCGCTCTCAACCATTCTGTCAAAGAAACTGATGGCCTCGTCTAAATACCCAAGTTTCAGGAACCTATTTATCAACATCGAATAAGTAAACAAATCAGGGGACAGACCAGCTTGAGACATCCCGGTAAAAAGTGACTCTGCAGATTCAATATCTCCTGCTTTAAGACTTCCCTCAATCATAATATTGAAAGAAACAATGTCTGGAGAACTGTCATCATTCTGCATTTCCTCAAATAGTCTCCATGCCTGGTCCAAGCTTCCTTCTTTGCATAATGATGACATCAGGCAGTTGTAGTCGGAAACACTAGGCCGTAGCTCCGACCTTCTCATTTTACAAAACAATCCTTTAGCAACTTTAAGCATGCCAGTTTTGCAAAATCCATCAATCATCCTCGAATAAGTATCCGAGTCTGGAACGATTTTGGAACCAGGAATCTGTTTCCAAAGTTCCATTGCCTTCGTTAAATCTCCAGACTTGAGAGTGCTATGAAGCAATATATTAATAGTCACTACATCTACATCACCCAATTTCTCAACCAGCAAATCATAAATATGCAAAGCTTGACGGAGACGGTTTTCCTTGCACAACCCGTGGATTAGCGCATTGAATGATATCACATCTGGATCAGCATAGTTCCTATCATTCAGCATTAAATGCAAAAGCTTACTTGCTTCGTCTAGCTCACCTTTGGCACAGAGTCCTCCCAGTAGAATATTGTATGCTATAACATCAGGTCTTGTACCCCGCTCCTTCATTAATTCAACAATCTCCAAAGCATCCCCCACAAGGCCATCCTTGCACAGCTTGTTCAGAATAATATTATATGTCACAACATTTGGTTTTTCATCCTTTTCTAACATCATATTTAAAAGTTGGAGGGCTTCCTTGGTCTTACCTACTCCGCAAAGGCCATCAATTAGAACCGTGTACGTATAAACATTTGGGCGAACTCCACGATCCATCATAGCCTCAAACATCAGCGAAGCTTCTTTCAACTTCCCCGACTTGCAGAAACCTCGAATAAGAGCGTTGTACGTGATTGCACTTGGAGACTCCCCTCTTTTAAGAATCTCATTAAAGAGCGCTTCCCCTCTATATACCTCACCTCTATTACAGAACCCTTGAATTAGGGAAGTATACACAACAAGATCCGCCTCGAAACCCTTACGTTTCATTTCTTCGAACAACCCCATAGCTTCTTCCATCTTACCAGCCTTGCAAAAGGCATCTATCAAGATCCCCCAAGTCACCAAACTCCAGGAACAGCCACTGCCTTCCATTTCATTACCTAATTCCAACGCTTTCTCAAGCTCTTTCCTCTCGCATAAACCTCTTAGAACCGTGTTGTAGCTAACGACATCCGGCATCAGAGAATTCAATCTCATTTCTCTTAGCAAACTCACAGCCTTACCACATTCAACATTCTTGCATAAACCCTTTAAGAGGATATTGAGAATGTAAACATTCAAAGCAAAACCACGCTTTAACATCAACGCGAGAACCCCTTGAGCAAATCGAATCTTATGCATTTGCACGAAACATTCAAGCAATCTACTCATAGATACGAAACTGATGAAAGCATCAGTCTCAACCATCTTGCGATAAACGGAAAACGCTAGCTCGTGGTTCCTAGAACGTACCAGCGTCGCAATGAGATTGTTTCCGGCGAAAGAAAGAGAGTCACCGGAGTCGATTGCTTTCTGGAAAACTGAAACGGCATCCTTAAACTGAGGATTTGAACTTACAGATAGCGATCTCAAGCTAGCTTGGGATTCAGAAGTGACAGAGAGATTGGCGAGGTTACGGTTTAGGACATGTCTAACATCAAAAGCTCCACGTCGGGAAATTTCAGCGGCGGCCGATGTCAGAAATCTCATATCGGGAGATCGGAGACTTTCACAAAACGGCGGCGCTGGTTAGGTCTCTGGATATCACTAAACCCTTTTTCTTCTTGTTGTGTAAAATCACTAAACCCTTCAAAAAAGGAAGTCTCTAAACCAGATTTGGGTTCAATTACTTGGGAGCGCAATTTATTGCAGATTATTGGATACAAATTTATCGGAATTTTGAAAATGATGCAGACAAAGTTGTTTTTTTTTTTATGGTGTCGTGTGTTGCGGGGAAGAGTCACGCAGAGTCGTATATCAGTGAATACAAGTGTTGGCATCGTGTGTTGTGGGGAAAATTACGGAAAATTGTCGATTGTGGAATTACGTGTTATGAAGAGAGTTGCATCGTATAATCATTTACGAAGTTGTTCACGATAGTAGCATATGTTACAAATAAGAATCCACTGATCATTCATTTATAATAAACCGACATTAAAATATAAATGATATCATAGTTTTCGATTGGATACAAACTTACAGTGAAGCATAGAAATGAACTATTAGAGTGTGAAAAAGTCTCACATTGAAAGTTACTCTTGCATATATGATCATAGTCACTCCGCTCATACAGATATGATCATAGTCACTCTTTTTTTTTTTTTTTCAACTGATCCCATTATATTAAGCGTTCGGAAAATGACCCATTCATAATATGTAATCAGAGTCATAGTTGACCCAACAGACGATTTTTAACAAAAATGGTTTTCCGTATTCAAAATTGTCCGTATAAATGGCCTGTTCTGTTGTAGTTCGAGATGTTATGCGTATCCCGCTCACATCTCAATCAGCCCTATTAGAATGTGAAAAAATCCCACATTGAAAGTGAAAATAATTCTACAATCTTATGTATAAGATCATGAACCACTCTACTTATTGTCAAGTCCAAAATTCCTAATAGACGTTAGACACCAGTATTAACAAACAACTAGCGATGTTATCGGATTTTCTTATCCGCCGTTTGTTTTGCTATCGCTAGCGAGAACAACAATTTTCACGTTAAAATCGGATTCGATGTAAATCATGGGGACCGAAAGTTATGATCGTCGACAGACACACACGATTGAAAGCTGCGATTACCATAACCAAACGAACATAAGTTTAGGAATCCATCCAAGAAGACCACAATAATTTTTACTTTCTCATCAAACATTTACAAGCGACAATGTCATTCTGTATAGAAAAGAAGAGAGCTGAGACTTTACAAAGAGATAAATAAACATAAAAAGGCAGGAATGGTCTAAGGAGGCGACGAAGAAGGAGGAGGAGCCGTAAGAGCGTAAGTGAGGCTGCTTGATGAGCTTTCGATAAAGCCAGCCACTCCAGCCGCTGATTGCGTGTTTGATGGAAGGAAAAGGTCATGCTTTTGGTCTTTATATGCCCTCCATACCTGTCGAAAAATTCGTATTGGTTTTTTAACAAACAAAAAACGCTTGAACAAGACATCTTTTTTGAATTCACAACTTACTTCTGAAGCGTCAAGTATCTCTCGCACTTTTGAACAATGTGCTCCTTCTGTCGCAAAACCATGCAATACCTGAGGGATGTACGATTCAAGTTATATCGTCGATCACAAATCCGAAAGACGAAAAGCATTTCTCTACTTCCGTCAACAAAACTAACCTCTACTGCAAGCACTCGCCCAATTGATGCTTCGGATTCATTCCATTTCATCTGAGAGTTGAGCCCATACCTTCCGCCTGTCCTCCAGTCAAGCAACCCCAGAAGAACCTCAATAAGACCGACCCTACCAAAATTTTCACAACCATTGTGTTACATCAGACGACTATTTACGCAAGTTGCTTCTAATTTCTAAACAACTATTTGCCAAATCTTGTCTTAGGATTTTGGCAGATCAAAAATCCAGCAGATTGAATGGAGTTTGTATTTAAGAGAGAAAAGTGGTATGACCAACTGTCAGCTTGAGTACCAAAGAAAATATCAAAAAGTAACACGATGACTCACTTTAGACCCTGCGCAACAAGGGCATCTCTTGCACGATTTCCGGCAACAACAACACGCTTAAGTGTCTCGAGTGCTAAAATGCTCCCACCCAGCCATCCTATTGCTTTCATGAGAAGTGGAACCACCTGATGTATATATATATTCAGTTCAAAAATCATTACAAATGTCACAAGCAACACCAATAACTAGTTTTGTAACCATTGATAGCATGTGGTAGTAACAGGAGAGAAAATAAAGTAGAGAACCTGAGCATTCCCAGCACTGGTTGCAGCCATTGCTTCAGCACATGCAGTGCTGGCAGCAAGTTGATGTAGAACACGTAGACAACTAAGGCGCACACGTTCTTGAGGGGTTTGTCCAGGTGGGCTTGAGGGATCGGCAGTCTCACCACTCTCTCCATCAAGGCCAGTTTCTTCAGCCTTGACTTCCCCTGAGGACATTGTTTCCCGCCTGCCCTCATACGCCACAGCAGCGACAAGTTTCGGGACATACCCGAGATATCCTACGTGATCTGCAAGTGCAGGATGCACACGCAACAAAGAAACCAATGCAGCAGAAAGAAGGAGCGGGAGCTCAGGGTCAACGGGATGTTGCTCATAATGTGTTGCCGCCATTGCTGACAAATACTGATCCAGCAGTCCTTCCAAGAATCTTTTTGGATTTCTCAGAGGAAACTTGGGATCTTTTAAGAAAAGCCTGACATATATTCCACCAACCTACAAAGACAATAAATTTCATCAAGAATTATGATACAATTCAAAGAAACTATTTCCCTACTGCTCTGATTCATATGCAGGTTTAAATAAGATAATAATAACCTGTGGCTCGTCTCTCATTTCTTGTTGACCAGATGATTGCTCAGGTACATCCCATTCAATAACAGAACCCTTCTGCTGTTCACGATAAATATCTGACGCCATGGTTGCAATCTGTGCAGATAAAGATGCTGCCATTGCTGGTGTCCACACAAGTTCTGGAGTCTCTGTCGTTCGCTCAAGCGCATGTACAACAGCCTCCCCAGGTCCATCACGAATTATAGATACAAGACCGTCCGGAAGGAATCTCACAAGGGTGATAGCAACTCTAGGCCCATGCATTGGTTGTGCGACAAGCTTCCCCAGCAGAGAAGCTGCCGCAGCTCTCTGCTGCATGGGAATTTCTTCTGCACACAACCATTTTGTGTCATTAATTCCATTGCATGTCATCAAAAAGCCAAAAGGAATAGAAAATGAGTTGAGAATAATTACTTTGCAAAGGTAATAAAAGTTCCAGAATATATACTACTCCACCATGTTTTGCAGCAGCCCAAGCAAGCTCTTGTGTGCTTGCCAAAGCATAAAGAACATGGAGAGCGCCCTCACGAAAAGCAGGTGCAGAATGAAGCATTTGCAAGAGGAGAAGAAGACTGGATCCATCAGATACCATTGTCTCCAAGCAAGGAGCATAAGCAGTAAGGCGAGACAAAACATTCAGGCAGAGTTTTGGAATATCGGTTTTTGATGCAATGGGCACTGAAAAACATTCAAAGAGAGGTAATAATCTCTCTTTACTCGAAAACACTGAAGCCAGATCGGGATACTTTGTAAGCAAATTCTGCACAAAAAAGGCAAAAAGGTCAGACGACTTCTTTGATATTTACGCATTCACATACACCATATGAGCACCTGAAGAGCGGTCAATCCTAACTGGAGGCGATCAATCAGAAAATGTTCTTCCTTCTTCATCCCCTCAGATGATGATTGATGGTCCGAATGTCCTTCAGTCTGTGATGGTTCTGCGATGCTACTTTGAAGTTCTGGAGAATCATTAGATGACCTGCTGCCTTCAATAAAATTTTGGTCTTCAGAAACAGAAGGCACCTCATTATGCACTAAAGATGATATAAAGTCGATCAGTGCATTGCAGAATGCCTCTGGTTCACTGATCTCTGAGTCAGGCTGATCATTATAGACCTTCAAGTAAACATTGCCAATATAGACCTCTTTTGACAATGCCTCGTATGCGAATGATTGCGCAGTTTCCAGATCATAAGAACCATCAGGTCCCTGGCAGGCGCGTTGTTCATCCACAAAATTTAAAAGCTCCGATCGAGTTGCAGAATTCCAGATAATCTGTAAAATAAAAATTTGATATTGGTTATTCAGCTAAAAGCTTAACATGGTTTTAACACTCAATGAAGTGTTCATCAAGTTTTCATGTGTGCATGTAGAGAAAAATCTTCAGCAATTGAAAGATCTGCAATATGATGACAACAAACATATCTTTCCCACAAGAAATACAAAAACTTAAGAGTACACTCACGCATAAACCAAACATGCACGCAAGAGTTAATCCTGAACATGTTTTATCCCCCATTCATTTCAATTTTCGTAAGCTGGTCAGGCAAATAAATCAGTAAATGATAAAGCTTTACCTCTGGTGTCTCCAAATTTGTGTTTAGTTTGGATAACAAATCTTTGGCAACTTCATCTTTCAACAAACTAGCAAGCTTTGGAGTCAGTAATGCTCTGAGAACATCAGCCGCAGCAGCATTGTAAGGTGTCAAACTCTCATCTGCGCACAGTCCACTAAGCCTTGATAAAGCTTTTGATGCTTGTAAGGCATGCTGATTCTTGGCAATCTGAATGCTAACTCCAACTCCATGAGACTCGACAGAATTAGATTCCTCTGCAGTTGAGTCATACTGTAGTAATAATGGGAGGATGTACCTAATCAAACAGACACACAAATCAACAGAAGCACAGCCATTAGTTATAGTTGTCATGAGTAAAGGTCCAAATGAGTGTAGCAAAGACAGAAAGTTCAAGTTTGCAGCGCTACTGCTGACAATTGGATCATGATGCCTTCATTTTCGTTACATAGACATTAAACATTGAAATTTACTTGCATGGACAATAGAGCGCCAACATTTGCTTCTGTGACTGAACAAGAAAATAGCTCACCATAAGGCACCGGCCTTTAGCAGACTATCCTGAAGTTCGGGGAAGACTGAAACATTGGCGATAGACTTGAGAGCAGCATCAACGGCGGTAGGTACAAGTTCTAATTCCGTACAGTGCACAATGTCTTCTATCAGAGTGGGTAACTCGAGAAATCCAGCCCTTGCACTCTCAAACTGGCTTACTACAGAAAATGTGCGCATTACATTTGTGACAATGATTGCAGCGGGTTCGTGTTGTGAAGTTGTTGGCTGAACTACACACATGCAGCGGGAAAGAAGGGTAGATAGAAGCTGCATGCCACCATCTCTGACTAGTTCTTCACCATTCAATGACGATGCAGCACACCTACGCAGTAAATAGCAGGAAGATAAAATAGATAACATTCAGTTTCAAGGTATGGAAATTAATAAATTAAAATTACTCAATTTAGCAAGATAAAAAAAAGTACGTCAGCGAAACAAGCTCAGATGCTGCGACAAGAAGCGGGGCTCTGTCGTTAGATAGAAAGTTGTTGTCATCCTTGTCCACAGTAACTGCATCAAGTAACATTGGATAGCCAGCATATTTGAATGGTTGCAACACATGTCCATATCGTCGATATAAGATGCACTGCGCTTTCAGTAAAAGCAGCAACCTCCAAGGCTGAGGACCTTGCAGTCCTTGCATTGTTGCCTATAAGCAGAAGAACAGATATGTATAGTATGATAAATATTAAATCTAGTGCCCAAAATAAAACAAAACAAAACCAATATAACACTAGATCATAAAAATGGAGTTGAAAATCTATCATAGGAGAAACATGTCCTTCATTAGATGCAAATGGAGTATGTTCATTAACTGAAATTAGATGAGAAAACATGTCCACACTCTGAGTAGATAAGACTCGACTGAAATGCAGATGCCGAGAAAGAAAAATTGACCAATGTTTTCTCTACTACTAGAAAACAGAACATAATGAAGGGAAAGCAATTGCTACATATAGCATCCATCAATTGACTTGAACATGCAATATCTGCTGGTATCCAAGAAGTCTGCATCTTTCAACATGTAATGTGACAATCCAATGTTCTCAAAGAAAAAGGTATAATAGCAGAAAAAGATGCTGAACATGTTGAAGAAACCCTCGAACCCCATACAATCATCACAGTGTTATGAGCATACCTGTAAGCATTCATAAGCTTTTTGAACAGCCAGAAACTTTTCTCTTCCTTCTGGATTTTTGTCCGGATGGTACCTCATTGCAAGCTTCCTATACTGACGTTTTAGTTTCTCTTCGTCGAGATTTTGAATCTGTTTGGATATATTAGATATCTCTTCATTCAACTCAGCTGAAACCGTCCTGTTAAGGCCGTCACTTGAAACATCATTCAGGGATATTTCTAGAATTTTGCAAGCTTCTTCTTCCGACAGATCCATGGGTTTCCTAGTCAACTCTTCTCGCCACATCACGAGTAATGATTGTAAAAACTCAACATGTTCAACAATCACCCAATTTGGAAATCGAATCTCATCACATAAATTTCTGAGATAATAACGGTGACACCACATCTCATCTCTAAGTTCTGGATACGTAACAGGTGGCATGGGAGCATACTCATAGAGAGAGTGGCAGTGCTGTGACAATTTCTGGGGATAGTCACCAAGATGCTGCAAAACCTAGAAATAGAAACGAAAATTAAAATAATGAAATAAAAAATGATTTTATCAAAAAAAATCTGCATCTTACAAACAGTAGTCAAAAGAAAATAACTTAGAGTCTGCAGTAACAAATATGTATGTACCTGACATATAAGATTTTCTGCTCTCATTTTATGCGTCCATATAATCTCCGGGGTATCAGAATCAGAAACCATGGCAGCTGCAAACGCAGTTGGTCCACTACGCTCTAACACATATAATAAGGACTCAGGGAGAAGACCCCCCAATACGCTTCGTTTAGCAAGGGGTAGTGAGGAGGAAACAGTAGCTTCTTCCCCACCATGAAAAGCTTGATGCACATGGGTGACAGAAAAGAGTTGGGCGATAGAGTACAAGTTGGATCCAGGATAAGCAAGGGCAAAGTAAAAGGCACCAGTGCTGTACAGACGGATCATCGCTTTAGGGTTTCTGGTAACAACGTCTTTCAGAAGAGAAGCACTGGCCTCCACAATAACTGGTTCGCCAGAAAGCATAGCCTTTTTTCCAACATTTGAAAAAGACATCAGATTAAAGATAATAATAAACTGATTTCAGTTAAAGAAAAAAAACAATGCACTCTCCAACTCCCAGTTTTCCGATGACGGAAACCTAAATGAGCAAAATTCAAATACTGATACGAAATAGGGAAAAACAAGAGCAAAGAAAGAAGGTGTGCCTAATGCCAATCAAATTGTAAAGGACCTAGGGTCCTTGGATCTGCTTAATAACACCTACCAAACATACACAGCTAGAAGCAGAACAAGGGAGAGAGAAAGAAGGCATTACCTGAGCGATGTGAGGAAGACAACGTGTACTAGACAAGATACGTTTTACTCTTGGTGTTGGAGTTACAATCTCTCCTGCATCATCCAAATCTGAATGTGCCGAAACCATGCTATGCAATATGGCCAATGCAGCATCCCCTACCTGAGTATTCTCTTACCAGTTAGATCAAGTACTGCATAAATATGTTAGAATGAGAACAAAACAACAAGGGAACATTAAAAGCATATTTGTTTGGGCAAGTTTAGCATGATAAAATGAGAATAGCCAGTCACACACACACAGTTAAACCATATAGATTCACCTGTGTAGGTGTGAGGACTGGAACTCGGACAGATACTGCCCATCTAAGTTCACGAATATCACACAATTTCTTCCAATCTGACATTCCAAAAGCCTGACACTTTGTCGTCCAGTCAATGTCCTTTTTAGACCATAAACTTCTAATGACATCCTTCTCTACAGGTCCAACTTCTGCACCATTTTTGTCAATGTACATCCATTCCTTAGGTGGTTCCATAAATGCAGTAGCAGCAATTAAATTTGACTGTAATGGAATAGGAGTCCTTTCCGAGTCTTCATGAACAACCGTCAGCAGATCTACAGCTAGTACACAACCACCAACAACAACACAACCTTCGACGTTTAACAAAACCTTCACTAGAGCCTGCATGCATGAGAAAGAAGTAAGCAATAAGCATGAAAAGAGATGTATCACTCTTAGTTGCCTAACTATCTCAAGAGTCAGGAGAATATTGTCTGAGACGACCTTATGAATACATCAAAACCTACTGAGAGTTAGCATACGAACAAGTATACTAGAATAAAAGACTAAACAAAAAAGCTGGAAAAGGGTATTTTGGTCATTTATGATACCTTTAAGAGAAGAAGCAGACGATGCCTCAAGGCTCTATCATCTGTCCTATCTATCAGTCCTGTGATATGTGCAGTGCCTTCAAAAGGACCTATTATGCTGTGGTGTTGCTCATAGACAATCGCCATCGCTCTTGCACAAAGTTCCCTAACAGAAGCTCCTCCTCCTCCACCAAAACCATCAAGCCTACTCATATCACACCAATCACCTGATGGACCCGATTCATCTGGAACAGCGCCACCAACAGTAAGTCCCATATCAGCATCACACAGGAAGCGATGATAGAGTGCTCTGAAAAAAGCAACTGGATCACGGAGAGGGAAATCTTGTGCCTTGCCAGCACTCCCACATTCAAGCAATAAGCGTAGATAATATTGACCCACACAAACTTCTTTTGACAAGCTAGGATAACTAACAGAGAACTCAGAATAGTTCCAAGATATACGTGGGATAGTCTCCTGGCCAGCTGTGGCCTCAACAGCCCCAGAACCCGGAGAAATATCCTCGGTGCGCTCTTTCTCTACATCCAGGTTGTGAACCTCGGCCTTCAAAGCTTCCCTTAATTCTTGTCTTGTACGTTCGTTCCAAATGAGATCTGCACGATTATGATCAAGGCCAAAGGCTCGCCAAAACTCACGCCAGTTTAAAAGTAGCTTTCCTGAACCTACAGGTGTACTTTCTACAATAACTTGAGCAGGTGCTGGAAGCACTGAATTTTGGATGCCATACAAGTTTGGGTCAGAATAAGCCAGATTGGATACATTTGTCTCAGGTTGATCATGCCCATTTGCATTTGTCAGATTTGAAGCAAATCCAGGATTGCCATTTTGTGAAACCCCTGCAGTAGTACTGTCACCACTTGGATAAATAGAAGCCTGCGGATTCGAAGCTTCCAAGGAACAATCTGCAGCTGGCCTTTGAAAGTTATCCGCTACACTACAAGCATTTGCACTCATGTGTTTTGCTGCATCGCCAGTCTCAGTATTGTTACCAGTGGGAAGAGGAAAACCTTGAGTACCCATTTCTCTTGCTAAGCGACCTCTTCTCTGCTGAAGTAATCTTTTCTGACGCCTATTTGTTGAAGATCCTTCTTGATTTGTATCGTCAAGAACATCATCAGGACGTGTATGCAAATATGCAACAAGACCAGGGGGCAGAACTCGAGACAGTAGATCCAAAGCTGGTTGATAAGAATCTGCCCAGAGTGCCACAAGCTGCCTACTTACATCACGGCGTTCACTAGCAGGAAGAGAAAACGCATTCAATAAATGTCTCAACAAAGCACCATCACGCAAAGCAGCATCACGCATTGACTCTGCAGCAATTGCATCTTCTTCAGCTATTGTACGCATTATAACAGCAATGATTTCCCTAACACTTTCAGCAGGATGTGCAAAGAGCGCAAACAAACGACGTCGTAGGGCAGCTATTTGGCGTAACATTTCTACAAAAACAGTGTATTGGGTAGTTTCTCCATGTGGATCACAAACCATAGCCTCAAAGACTTCAACAATTGCCATAGAAAACAGAGGTGAGACTGACGTGGGCTTCAATCGGTTGACCAGGATAGTAACATAACCCTGTTGAGCAAACAAAACAGATTTGGTATGCATTATAGTTGCATGTTTTTCTCCTCTGGAATCTGGTGTAGTACTTAGATCTGCTGACCAACCACCTATAAGGGACGTAATAAGCCCAGCAGCTTCAGCAGCCACACCTTCAGAACCGTTCCTAAGCAAACCCATTATCCTATTAACAGCAGCAGGGAAAGACATTATATGGGATGCTGCACTCCTGGAGGCCAATAACCTACGCAAACATGCAACAAATCCAATGACAGTTGCTGCTGCTTTGGGTGAAGGAGGTGGCAAAGGAGGAGCGTCGAGAGGGATATTCGGAGTTGATGGGAGCATTGTAATCAATGCCATCAAAGTCACCTCAGGGACTTCAATATTAGTGGGCACACCTGTATACGGGATACAGGCATTGAACTCCCTTATTCTGCGCCATAGTCTAGCCCTACAACCAGGAACAGACCCACCTTCGGCAACTGCATCTTTTGCAGCAGCAGCTAGATGTTTCAGATGTAGAGAGCAAGTTTCCATATCAGCAACAAGATGTTGTGGTCCAGAAATCAAACTAACCCTTCCACAAGGTGGATCAATGCGATGACCAGGCATGGTGAGCCTTGGTAATATTGGTATCGGACATTGTCCCTGCATTTTATTTCCCTCATATATCAGCATATCCATCTACCATCACATTTTATGTGCAATTCATTTTATTATATGAAAAAGTTTAGGTCAAACATATTCTAGAATGGCGAGTCTACGTACTTCTGTTTGCAAAATATCAAGAATCGCTGCAAGCAGGTTGTCTCGGGATATGCTCGCGTAGACCTGGAATATGTGGTACTGAGGTTAGCTAATAATCACGAATAAATATGTAACACAAAAGTAGAACAAACTTACATGTACTGGACATCCATCGCTGAATTCGATAGCAAACATTTGGGGCTCCTCAGCGAACCGGACAAGTGAACTTACTGAAGATAGAGGACGAACGATAACAACCTGCACGCATCTAAGCAATATCCTCAGTGTTTGACAGAACAAAACCAAATTGAACAGGTGGGAAGTGAAAGCTATTTCCTACTCGTTCCACTCTTAAATATCATCACAAAAGTTGAACATAATTATTTGACTTATGCTCCATAAACAGCCATTTCATAGGTAATTTTTTACATTTAAAGTATAATAAAAACAGGAATGAAACAATAGGACAAGAAAAATTAAACCACCATAAAATGGTCATAGAGGTCGAAATTCTGTCAACAACATTCTGCCAACTTACTTCATAGTTATCTATTCGCCTCTCAACAAGGGAGGCCTTAGTAAGAATTAGCTGACGGGGTACGGCATCCCCATGCTCACCAAGTCCTCCTTTGGGGCCAATTGCTAAGCTAAGTCCCGGCATGTTTAGAGTTCCATGAGCAGCAGATCGTAATCTAGTAACAGACCACCAACCATTAGGAGTTTCTTCAGCTCCGACAGCTTCTTTAGCTGCATATTAAAGTTTATAATAACTTGTGGTAACTAAAAGGGAGAACAAAAAACAAGATAAAGAAACGACAAGGAAGTAAAGTAGGCAAGACGCATAAGCAAGAGGGGTTGTAAGTACCCCTTCGTGTCATATACTCTGATACCGTCAGCGATTGTGAACCATCAACTGACAAGAATACCCCAACCATAGACTTTGCAGTCTTAGCCTACAAATGAAATTTTCAATCATCAAGCTACATGTACACTGACGAATTAGAAAGCATTCTCAACTAATGTCCAAAAACATCTCATCAATACCAAACTTGCGACAATGGAGGAATTTGTTGTCCCTTGTGCAGCTCTGAAAGCTTTTGACTTTCTCCCATACATGGGACACAAAACAAACCCAGCAGGGTCAGAAGATTTTGTCCGGTATGCATCAGAGAGAAGAATAATTGCAGGGGAACCCATGTCTCTGAAATCCAAAATCCAGCGTGAATCGCCAGATTTGGAGTCGATTAGCTCTAAACCAACATAGGTGACTTTCAATTTCTGCGGCAAAAAAAAAGGGAAAACTTACTTCATACCAAAAGCTAATTGATTCAGTTAGTAAAAGCGCCTCACTAAACTTATATAACCAGTCGAAACTTTCAATTGATTCTTGCTTCTTGTCATTGAAAGAATGGAAAAAAGAATCAATTACATAGAAAAATAAATACAACCAGTCATGTGAAATCTACTTAGTTACTGGAGAACACAGTCTTCCCTGCCCAGTTCAAGATCACACAGAATTAAGAGCACACTAACCACTGAAAGATACTAACTGCATCACCTTAAGTTCTAACACATTGAACAGCTAAAAGGTCTACTCCGACTTGATTTCAAAACCAAAGTGACCTCACCAACTATAACAATGTGAATATACCAGAGGAACCATGAATAAAAGCCTAGTTTCAACAAAACTACTTACATAAGGAACCCATTCCGCGTTTCGTCTCCTAAGGTGTAGCACCTGGAACTCAGCCACAGGTCTAATTTGATTCCATCTAAGCCGATACAACTCGGTCAAAATACTCGCTCTGCACCGAGAAGAGAACTTCATGGCTTTAAACTTGCCTTTCCCATCAGTCCTAACGTTAACAGTAAACTCACCACCAACACTATCAGTATTTTCATCCCTCCCAATCAACGGCGAAGCTCCATCAAAATTGTTTCCAGTATCATAAGAATTAGTAACAGAGAGAGTATTAGGATCAAGCGTGACGATTCCGCCGCTAGAAATACAAAGGATCCTCTTATAACGACCACGCCATGAGTGTTTGACCACAAAGTACCTAGCGAGATACTCAGGCTCTTCAACGATACCAGTGGTGGACGCAACGTTGCCTCTAACGACGACGGAGTCCATAACAGGAGGAGGAAGCGTGCGATCACTGCTCACGGAATCGAGATACTGTAAAGTGTTTCTCGACGGAGGAGGCCGAAGAAAGTCCCAGAATCCAACTCTGGAATGATCAACGGCGCCAGAATAATGGCGGGAATGAGATTGATTCGCCCCCAGCTCTTTTGCTTTGGTTATTAGCAAAAGCCACACAGGGGCTACAGAGAGAGAGAGGGAGAGAGAGATCCTTCCTTCAACTAAATCGATCCAAAGCTTAAACCCTAGAAATTCTCGGAAGAAGATGAGTGCGATCTCGAAGGAGATTAACGAAAATTCGATCACGAGGAAGCAGAAAATTCAAAATCGATCTGAGATTTAGCTTCTGGTGTGGGAAGAGAAAGAGTCGCGATTTTTTGTGAGAGGGTTAAAGAGAAACTTTTTTTTTTTGGTTTGTTAAGGTCCGTCACCGTCACATTCGGTGTCTCCCGGTGCAATCTAGATTCCTGCCATCAAATTTTCTTTTTTTTTTTACGGATTATTTAAAGAGAAAAAACAAAAAAAGTTAAAATGATTTTGTGTTGATTTTTGCTGATAATATATATAAAATTGACCTAGTAAATGAAAATTACACTATATAATAATTTTTAATTTTGATATAAAACTATTGCTATATCGAGGTTTGGAACGTGACAACAAAACAATAGCATTCGTCTCGTAATCTCCATCTCTATTGGGGAGCTTTTAGAGCATCACAAGAGTTTCTTACCATTATAAAAATAATAAATTTAATTATTAAAATAACATAACTTATTTAAATTATATCTAACCAATAAAAATATGACAAGTGTGTGGAGAGTTTCTCCATTGAGAAACCCAAGTTTCTTATGGAGAAACTCTCCACTACCTCTCTCCTACTTTTTCAATTTTTATCATTATTTTAATGTTGAAAAACTCATCAAGAAATCCCCAATGCTCATGCTCTTAGCATGAGTCTCTCATAAAAATAATATTAAAAAATTAAAAAAGAGAGAAGGAGTTTCTTAACAAAAGACTAGAGTTTCTCATTTGAGAAACTCTAGTCTCTTGTTGAGAGACTCACTTTGATGTGTAAAGTTTCTATTGGTCTTCAAAATATTTTATTTATTAAAATTAAATTATAAAATCATATTATATTAAAATATTAATATAATAATGTTAAGAGACTCTTGTTGAGAGACTCACCAATGTTGATGCTCTTAGTATTTGAAATCATATATTTTTAATATTTTAATTTGAAGATAATTCTTTGTACCAAGAAAATATTGAAAAATATTTGATGTAATCACTAAACTATCATTATTTTAATTTTTCTATAAAAATATAAAATTTTATTACTAATTTTGATTTTTGACTGAGAAAAGTAGAAAAGAGATTATTGGCAACAGCCAAAAAAATCAAAAGAAAAACGCATAAACCAAACAACAAAAAGAGTAATAACATTTGGAATTTGGAGACGGTAACATCGGGAGGCTAAAGACTAAGAGCATCTTCATTGGAGGTGTTTTTAGAAATGTTTAAAACAAAAAATAATAATAAAAAATAATAAATAATATTTTTTTATGGTGAAGTGTTTTTAAAATTCTTGGAACATTTTAACAAAAAAATATTATTAATTATTTTATTATTAATTTTTTTTGTTTAGAACATTTCTAAAAACCCTAAATGCTCTAAAAGTTCATCCATATATTCCCTTCGATATGGAATAACCAACGGTCAATCCGGAGAAATTGGTTTGCCAAAATCTCATCGATGTCATTGTTTTAGGCAAAAAAGCAATTATCTTGACTGTGAGGATAGATATAGCAAGAGATAGATCCAATTGATTTGGAGAATGAGGAGTGATTTGCTTATTATCTTGAGGTATAAGATTGACATGTTGTAATTTACTTATGCTCTAAGTCTCTCAACTTTGGACACCTAAGCCCAATAACGTGTTATGTACTTTCTTCATCAACTTTTGACACTTAAACCACTATTATCCCTTAGAGCACTTTTATAGGGGTGTTTTTACCATTAAAAAATTAAAAAGTAATAAAAAAAATAATATTTTAAGTAAAGTTGATTAGAACATGTTCTCATTTAAGAACACTTAACAACACTTTGAGAACACCAAATAACACTTGTCACTATATTATTTGTTCAATTTTTTCCAAATTAAAATTTAATTAAATAATAAAACTAAATTTTATCTAATAATATTGTATTAGATGAAAACACAAAAATGTATTCTCGTCAATACGGATGCTCTTAGAAACCCATATAGGTTCTACAAAAGTAAATATATTATTATTTAAATTGTTACAATTATTATTTATTTTTTTATTTTTAATTAACAAAGAAAAGCAGAAAATAAAATAAGAATGAGTTCTTATTGAAAGGATAGAAGAACCCGTCTCTCTTCCTCTCTCCCACTTTTTAAAATTTTAATATATTTTTTTTAAAAACCTGGGTTAAGAACCCCAACAATAATCGTGCTCTTAGACCATCTTCAATGGTAGATACTCCCTTGAGTATCTAAAAAAATTTCTTAACTAAAAATTAATTTGCGGGTCCCACAAAATATCCAAAATTACACACAACTATTTTAGATACGGTTACAAAAGTCTCTAAAATTAGATACAGTTTCTAACTTTTTGGATATTTCTGATTTTAATAATAACTTAGATACTCCCTTGGATACTCATTTAGAGGTCCATTGGAGGTGCTCTTAGACCATTATTATCCCTGTTTTCTTAATGAGAGGTCTTAAAAAAATATTAAAATAATAGGAGAGAGGAGAAAAACTAAGAAACCGGTTCCAGAAGTTGCAGAATAAGGATTGACTCTTGGGGAGTTTTTGCACTGTTCGCGGGCTCCACCGACACGTGGCGGCCCGCGATTGATCCTTTTTAATTATTTTTTTAAAAAAATCAGAAGAAAAAATTGTATAAAAAAAAATAATGCCTTTAGGGCATCATTATTGGTGGGACTTAGACAAATCCCTTGCATTTTTTTTATATTAAAAAAAAAAACAACAAAAGAGGAAGGGACGTCACTTCCTCTTTTGTTTTTTTTTTATCAGAACAAATTCATTTTCAGATCAGTTTCGGTTCCGTTTCAGTTCTGATTTTTTTTCTCGGTTTTTGGATCCGTTTACAATATTTTCGGGTTTCAGATCTGTTTCGGATCCGTTTAAAATATCTCGATCTGAACCTAAGATACCCGAAAATATACCCGAAAATATCCAAAAATATCTAAAAATATCCAAAACCACAAGAACCGAACGAAATCGAACGGGTAACCGAAAATATTTTGGGTTTGGATCAGAACAAATTCATTCTCAGATCCGTTTCGGTTCCGTTTTTTTTTTGTTTTTCGGTTTTTGGATCCGTTACATATCCGTTTACGATATTTTTGGGTTTCAGATCTGTTTCGGATTCGTTTAAACATTAATGAAAACAATCGTTTATTAATGAAAACATTAAGATTTAATTATGTAAGGGACAAGATAAGTCCCACCAATATTCAACAAATTTAGAAAAGTCCTTAGCTTAATCTCTTAGCATAAAACTAATAATAAAATATGTTAAGGGCTCCAAAACAAATCCCACCAATAATGATGCCCTTAGAACACCCCCCATTGAGGGTTTTAAGAGAAAGTTCACACAATTTTCAAAAAAAAATATTATAATATTAGACTTGTTGTGAATTTGTCTCTCGCGGATAACTAGGAGTGATACGGGTTCAGCAATTGTGTCGCGGGCCTATGCCACGTGACGGCCCGCGATTGGTTACTTTATTAATTTTTGTTTGGGAATCGATTCTTAGGAGGTTTACTGATGCGGGTGCTCTTAGTCTCCCTCGTCCTCGTCATCGCAATATGGGTTTCAAACCTTTCTTGGGTCATCACAAAAGATTTGACGTCCTCGTCTTATATTCATTTGATCATCGCGACAAGACAACAATTGTTTCTCTCTCTCCTTATGGGATTTTGAGTTCATTTCCCATCTACGGTGCTAGATTCATGTGTTGGTTTGTGTGTTTATTATTTGAAAGAAGTAAGATGTACGTGACCAATAATTCCACATAGGCATTGTTGATTCGTATGACTTTTAAGTTTTAACACATATTTTGATCTCTTTCAATTTCAGCTAACATAAGGGAGCAATGTTTACGATAACAATATTATTGTACAAAATCAATGAAGAGTTAGCAAGTGTGGTAAAAACTCCTCGAATTAAAGAGGAGATCCTAGGTTCGAACTGCATTAGGAAGGGTTGGCTCGCCAAAGACCCGACTTTGAGGGGATGTGGACCACAGACTATGAACCTCCTGGTCATAACAAAAAAATTGGCGTCAAAAGAATACATACTACTTTTTTCTACATTTCTTAGAAGTCATCTTCAGATGGTTTCTCCAAAACACATCTATGCCACTTTCATTGAACCATTCGCAAACCTCAAGAAAAGGCAAGATAACAATGCATGTTGGAGGAAACCAGTCTAGTTGAGCCTTTCTTCATAAACATTCAATTTTTTAACTTTGGAGAAAATGATGTGTGATACCGCGATTTATAGAGATAGTGGTGTGTGAGGAAAGATAAAAAGAATTATTTTGGTTATTTATGTAACGAGAATATACTTATATTTTTGGTCATTTGTCTTGAGAGAACTTCACATTTAAGTGTGTTTGTGCTAGAGTATTATTAAAATGGATGATCTTCCGTGAAGTGATTTTCAGAACCGTACGAGTGAAGAGAAAACACAGAGACGGATCGTGTGGTGATTTGCAAAGAAAATAAATCAACTCTTTAAAGCATCTTATACTAAATTTTCCTGATCGTATAAATCCACGAGTTCAAAGAAAGACGCTAGAACACATAGTAAAAGCAAGGTCTATTACTTAGATAACAGTTAATCCGATTCTATATTGATTTGCTTTATGTTCGGGGTAAAATACCGTCTCTTACCTTAGGCCAATTTTTTAGAAACACTGCTAATTTTAATTCATTGGATTAAAACTTACAAACGTTTTGGTGTGACTTTGTTTTAGCCCAAATAACTTTTTATATATATATAATACAACTTGTACTTAGGCTCATACGATCAATGTTTGGTTTGAATACCGTTTTGTAGTTTATGAAAAAGAATAAGTGCTAGGTATAATCAGTTTAAAGAATCTTTATTGTCATTTTTAATCTAATTTTAATCCATGGATTGATTCTAAAAGTATATTAGTCTAATCCTATCGTTGCTTAATGACATTACGAGTAAAGTCATACGTTGTCTAAACCCTTATATTATTTTATGATGTAGCTATGTTACTTAACATAAGTGTTGCTAGGCGATTAAATGATTAAAAGACTCAAACGCTTTTAGTTCGTAATCTAGCCACTGATTATAATCCGAGCCAAGTAAATGTTCTTTTCTCAAGAGAATTCATATACTTTCGGAAAATTTTGGACCTAACTTCGATATAAATATATATAAGTCCATTAAATAACTTGAAAATAAAAGTATTAAGGTCTTTCGGCTTATATGTGATAATCTCTTTGTATCAATATACTTGATGTTTAAGGATATTAGAGCATCTTCATCCATGATACCATGGATGGAATCCTTAGCTCTTTTTTAATTGTTTTTTTTGAATAGTTAAGGATTTCAATTCAAAATGCATGTCCAATGGTGGACTCCATATGAAGTCCTTAGGAAAAAAATATATTTAATTTTAAACAATAATTATTGAATGATTATTATATTTAAATATTAAATATTTAATTATTGAATGATTATTACATGAAAAAATAAATATTATATTTAAATATAAAATTTTTATTTATTGAATGATTAATACAAAAAACGGATCTGAAACGGAACCGAAACGGATATTTTTGGGTATTTTGAGTTCGGATCGGGATATTTCAAACAGATATGAAACGGATCCGAAACTTCAAAAATCGTAAATGAATATGTAACGGTTCCAAAAACTAAAAAACAAAAAAAAACGAATCTGAAACGGATCTGAAACGGAACCGAAACAAATATTTTCGGGTATTTTGGGTTCGGATCGAGATATTTTAAACATATATGAAACGGATCCGAAACTACAAAAATCGTAAATGAATATGTATCACTTCCAAAAACCGAAATTAAAAAAAACGGATTTGAAACGGATCCAAAACGGATCGAAAAATGAAATTGTTCTGACACAAAAAAAAATCAGCTCGCCACGTCACTAAGGACTCAGTCCTTAAACACCTTATATAAGGACTGATCCTTAGTGAAATGGGTTGCAAAAATCATTTTTTAAACCAAATGACTTAGGATTCCGCGCTAAGGACTTGGGTAAGATGCCCGATGGAGATGCTCTCACACACAAATTAAAAAAAATTTTAATTTTTCTGTTTTTTTTAAAAATAAAACATCATTTATTATCTATTTAAACATAGAAAGAAGAAGACTAGGTGCGGTAAAACCCTTGCAGCTTGGTGATCGATCCGTGAAATCGTGGTTTTTTTTTTGTTGCTCCGACGGCCTCTTAGGCGCCGTGAGTTAATATTAGAGTAGTATTCGCGGTTTTGGCTCTTGGAGCAGCCACGAGCAGCAAGGATTAATTCGAGACTTGAGCGTCGGTGATGTGTATTCGGATCCAGAGTCGTGGCGAGGCGGAAGGTTCGGTCCGGTGGGCTGTGTGTTCGGCGGTCTCTGCTTTGTTATCTCACCTTAGGTTCGACCGGTCCCGTCACGTGCTCTTTGTCTCGCTTCAGGTCCTTCTCGTGTAGTCCTTGCTTTTTCAATGAATTTGTTGATGTTCAATCTTAGAACCTTAGGTTTTCCTTGGGATTATGGCTTCGATGGAGATTAGATTGGGGAGGTTAGTGTTGTTGGCTGTTGGTGAGGTTCATTCTTTTCTCTGTTTGTGAAGTTATGATCTCGGTTTGGTTGTAGTTCATTAGCTTGTTAAGGGTTAAACGGTTAGTGCGAGAAGTGTGCTCGACCTACTAGCTAGAATCTTCAGGTTCTCAGTAAGGCAGTGTGTAGCGTTCTAGCCGTTGGTCGGTGTAGTTTCCAATGGTACTAGTGTTAGTGCTATCTTACACCGCTTGGGTGGTTTTCGGCGGTTCTTCGTGGCTCTTTCTGAGGAAGAGCAATATAATGATGCCCGTGTGAGATTCCTACCCCAATAATTTTGGCTTATCATACGCAGCTCCACTACTCTTCCAATCGAAACCGCTTGACTCTTATTTCGGTTTTATTCTATTAGTTCTTGGTTGTTCATTAATAGATTCATTGTCTTGGGTATTTTCTATCTTTGTAGTATCTTTGTTTGGCTCCGGGAGTTTTAAATCTAGACTCGCCGACTTTTGGCTCCGGAAAGACGTAGTTCTTTGCCGGCTTCGATATGTATCCTTGTTTCATTTAGTTTGATAATAAATTTCATCATTTAGGAAAAAAAAATTTATCTATTTAAACATATTTCAACTAATAATCAAGTCATCTGCATAATTCAAATAGTCTAAAAGGTAAAAAGCACAATTAATTTTGAAATGGAAATCTAAAACATCATTTTATTTGATACAAAAAAATTTCTTTAAAAACATCAATTAAAATGATAGGGAGGGAATATTAAAAAGTCTAAAATCTAAAGGAAAGATATAAATATGAAAAATAATTATGCGACAAGAAAACGTGAATATCAATTACGCAACTCGCAAAACACAAAGAGCCTATAAGGATGGCGGAAAAAAAAGGGGAGCCTATAAGGTTTAAATAACCAAATATGGACCATTGTGTCTTCGTACATGCTCGTTGGAAAGAGATCATAAAACATGTTTTAATTCTTGGCTTGGGGAAATGTTTGGTCCAAAATCTTCTACTAAAGGGGTGATGGATACATATCATATATATATATGTGTATATATATATCATCGAAAATTTGGAATATTCGGATCTGTTCCGGTCATCCGAATCCGTGTAAAAATTATCCGGATATGAGAATTCCGATATGGTGAATTAGTGTAATAATAATAATAATAAAAGATTAATTAAATCTATTGAAAGAGTCTAGAGAGATAGAAAGAGAAAGTAAGAAAAAATGTATTTTTGGTTAGTTAGATCACCTCCATTGGGGTATGAGTTCTTAACCCAAAAATAGTGGGTGGGATCCACTAAATAGTGAAGAACCACCTCGTTGCAAAATAAGAGCATGTTCAATGCTAAGAACCCCTTTGGAGTTCTTAGCCATTTTTTTATTAATTTTTTTAAAATAAGAACTTTTTTGGGGTTCTTAGGCCATCTTTAACAAAGAAACCCTTAATAGGTTTCTTAACATTTTTTAATATTATTTTTATGTTAAGAGACTTAGTTAAG
>OVAN01002978.1:0-30970 GCA_900406275.1 Anastatica hierochuntica
AGATGTCATCAACTTTTGCAGCATCATCCTCACCAGCTTCTCTGTCGTTCTTTAACAGCATCGCACTGTGCTCTGGGGTTCACTTCTACTTTCCCAGGAAGAGTTCCTGGAGATCTCCTAACTGCATTAGCAGCCTGAGCCAATTGGATGTCCATCTTCTTCACATGTGCAGAGAGAGATTCAAACTTATTATTAAGTTCATTGTACATGCCATCTACTTTTGCATTGCTGACCATCTGTCCCTCTAGAATCTGCTGCATCATGGCTTCGAGTTTATTCTCCTGAGAGTCTGGCTCTTGCTGAAAATTCTGGAAACCAGAGAAGTTCCCAGAAATTTGTCCTTTCTTCTGAAAACCTGGAGAAAAATTGTTCTGGCACGGATTTTGCACGCTCTGAAAATTCTGAAAACCTGAACCCGAATTTTGCACGAACTGTTTTCCTATAGATTCCTGCAGAAGAAAACCTGCGCCCCGATTTTGAACGGACGATTTTTCAGAAAAATTATTAGCGCCCGAGTTTTGCACGAACTGTTTTCCTGTAGATCCTTGCTGAAAATCACTGCTGCCCGGATTTTGCACGAAGCTTTTCCCAAAAACATTTCTAGAACCCGAGTTTTGCATGAAAGTTTTCCCCTGGAATGCAAGAGGAGGGTAGTTGCAGTCTTGAGGATTGTCAACACCATTGTTGCTTCTGTTGTTGAAGCCTTGGTGATTTATGTAGTTCTGATTGAACCCCTTGTTGTTCTGATACCCTATGTAATTTACCTCTTCAACATTCTCAGCATCTCCTACAGCGCAAATATCTGCATTAATGTCTGTGACATCTTCACAAAAACTCACATGCCTCTGCTGGTTCTGTTGGCTCTTCAGCAGTTGAGCCACCATCGACTTCAACTCAGATATTTGGGCACTTTCAGAAGTAGTCAGGACAGTGATTGCTGTTACTAGATGTCAGGTTCTCGATCAACTGGTAGGCATCATCCACAGACTTGGTCATGAAATCTCCATTGCTGGTTGTGTTGAGAGATAGTTGGTACCTCTCATCTATACCTCTGTAGAAGGTATTCAGTAGGCACTCTTTGGAGAAACCGTGGTGGGGGCAGTCCCTGATGTATTCCTTGAACCGTTCCCAAGCTTCAAAGAACGATTCAGTAGCTCCCTGTTGAAATCCTGAGATCTTGTTCCGCAGCTGGTTAGATCTTGACTTAGTGTAGAAGTGAGCCAGGAATGTTCTCTTGACTTCATCCCAGGAGGTAAGAGATGCAGGGGGAAGTGACTTGTACCATCTTTGGGCTTTATCAGCCAGAGAGAAGATGAACAACTTGCACTTCAGGTAGTCTGGCGGAACACCATTGGGGCGAGTGGTGCTTGCAATTTCTTCGATCATCTCCAGATGCTCCATTGGGTGCTCAGCAGCAAGGCCATGGAACATATTCATCTTCACCAACTAGATCACATGAGCCTTGATCTCGTAGTCTTGCCTCTCAATAGACGCTAGCCTGATTGGACTTCTATTCACAAAGAATGCCTTCGGTGAATCGAAATCTCCAATAGCGCTACTGCTCCAGATGAGCAGGATCTTGAGGAAACTATTCTCCTCCAACCGCTTGCTGACCTTGTGGAAGATTCTGATTGTCCATCTCAACCTGTTTCTTTGCTTTCCGGTTGGTACGTTCGATTCTAGCTAGCTCCTGGTTGTCGTAGGCGATTAAAGACTTAGAACTTTGTCTTTTTCTTGTCATACACCTGAAACACTAAAGAGAAGATTAAAAAAACGCGTAAGTACTAAAAAAGAAAAATTTTAGACTAAATCCTAGATAAAGAATCAAAGGCGTTATTTGGTCCCCGGCAACGGCGCCAAAAACTTGATATCTCAGGTTTTAACCCTTAAACTACACTGCAAGTGCACAACAAATCGCAGTAGTATTTCAGGGATCGAATCCACAAGGACCAAGATACACACTGTGATTCTTAGTTTTGGATCAAGCTAGAAGACAAAAGATGATTGTTTGTTGTTGTCGAATGCAAAAGTAAATAGAAGCGAATGTTAAAAAAGATGTAATCAATGAGAAAAAAGCGTCAGGCCTCAGGGTATTTCGCAGGAAATCATTGTCAATGTTCAGGAAATCAGACAAGAAAACAAATTAAGATCCATTCTAGAACTCAAAACACAAAATTAGACAAATCTCCTCCCGGAGTATTTAATTCTTATAGTTAGAATAATGAAGACTAACTCCCGTTGAATTCGATTAAGACTAAGCATGCATTACTGTTCAAGTTTGATTTGTTCACAAAACGCCTTAACATCAATTCCCATTGGTTAAGGACATTTTGCTCACCTAAGTGTTTGCCAGGTTTCAAAACCAATTCCCATTGAATTTATCAACCTAAAATCATGAACTAGGTGATCAATCAAGTTCAGGCATTAAGATTCACTTAGATGAAGAATTCTAAAGATAGTTTTCTCTTGTNTCTAAAATCCCAAATCATTGAAACATGAAAACCATTGAAATCCCTAAAACCTAACCGTGAAATTGCTCAGACATGATCATAGAAGCGAAAGACATGGTTTTATTGAAAGACATAAACGAAATTAAAGAGGGTTCAAAAAAACTTCTCCAAGAGTTTCAGGTGAAGAGATTCGTCTCCCAAAGCTTACAACGTCAAGAAAAACTCAGAAGTCTGTGAAAAAGTCCAAAACCTAAAAAACGTCTAAAGTTCTCTTTTTGTGTTTCAGGATTTTCCCCCCAAAAATTAGGAAATCAGAAAAAGGAAAAATTAACATTTTTTTCGTCACGAGGGTGATCGATCGATCACCATGGTGGATCGATCGATCACCTATTAAGCTGGTGAGGATCGATCGATCCACTTGGGGTGATCGATCGGTCACTGCTTCCTCAACTCTGAATTCTTTGTTTCTTCATCAAAAGCCTTCCGAAACCCTCCAACATCATCATATTTCTTTTGAACGTATCCCAACACCTAAAACACCTGAAACAGAAGAGAAAAGACTCCGATAAGCCTAAAAAATGTTTGAAAACCACTAAAGATGTTAATAAAAACACGAATATATCACTACTCACACTAAGCAGATTAAATTTGAATGAAGGGACATGCAACACATTATGCATGATGAGATATGGACTAAGATGTATGGTGCCATTGTGTGTAATAGGTACTCTAGTGTCATTTGGAAGTGAGATTGTCACTCCATTCACTAAGAAAATGTTACTGAACAGTGATAGATGAGAACACACATGACCTGTAGCACCACTGTTAATTATCCAACTACTAGAAAGAATGAAATTATAAAGAGAAGTAAGGCATTGGTGTTGGAAAGTAAGTATATGGTTTTCATATATAAGATTGGAAGAAGGAAAAGGAATTATACCGGTTATGGAAGATTGTGTTGCCATGACACTCAGTAATTGATGCTTGAGAAACTGATGGATGAGAAGCTACATGTTCTGAAGTTGTAGAATATGGACTGAGCTTCTTAAGGAGAGTCTGCATTTGATCTGAAGTAAAGCTTCTTAGATCCAAACTTGTAGGATAGACTGATGCACACCCTGAAGATGTAGTAACCACATTTGCAACCACATTTGGTTTATTGTATAGTTGTGGCCTTGAACTAGTCTGATTATATCCTTTAGGAGTAAAGGTAGGATGTTTTTGAGCATTAGACTTGTGGGTTTGAAATCCCGAGTTGTGATGTTTATGGCCATGACAATATCCATAAATCTTGAAACACTTCTGGACAATATGACCAGCTTGGCCACAATGAATACAAACAGGTCTTTGACGTGGCCTGTACATGTTGTAAGAGTTGTGTGATGCAGCAAAGGCATGATTCTCATCTTGAACCAAATTCTCAGATGGTCCAGTATTCTGGAAGATCATATTGTCTTCTTAAGAGATGACTTCATATTTTTCTGTCTTTCATCTTGAGCCACCAAATTAAACACCTTTTTTATAGTTGGGATTGGTTTTAGCATGAGAATATGTCTTCTTGTAGAATCATAGGCTTCATTTAAACCCATCAAGAACTTGATTACTCTACTCCTTTGTTGTAATTGTTCCCATAAAGCAGCTGCATTATATTCACACTTGCGACAAGTGCAAGTAAGAAGTTGAATATGATTCTTGTACTCTTCCCACAAAGTCATTAGCTCAATATAGTAAGCCGTAAGATCCACTGGACCTTATTGTATACCACTAAGACGTTGTTCAATCTCAAAAACCCTAGGAGCATCATCTTGGCTAAATCTAGACATAAAATTTTTCCAAATCAATTCTGCCGTTGGAAGAAAAAGCAAAATCTGGTCTATCTTTTTAGACACTGAATTGATCAACCAATTAATGACCATATCATTGCATTTATACCAAGAGCCTAATTCACGATGACCATCAAGGGGTTTTGGAATCGTACCATCTATGAATACGAGTTTGTTCCTGACGTTGAGTGTCATTATGATAGGTCTCTTCCATGAATGAAAATCAGCACCTGAAGAGAGACGTATGACACAAGAACTAAGCCAACATGTTCTGTATTGTGAAGAAAATACGGATTCTCGTAATGATCCAATGGTTGTTGAACTAGATTCGTCAGCGTTGTTAATAGAACATTTTGTGGAGATGACAACAGAGTTTCTAGCTCAAGAGATGATTAATTCTTGATAAAAGAATGAAATCAAAACGGAATGATTGTGCTAGAATGTGAAATCAAAGAGAAATAGCAACAATCAGAGGTCAATGAAAGAGAACGAATATTATCAAAAAGAATGAAAAAATTGTAAAAGGCAAATGAAATCAAGAACTAACGAGCTGATGAAATTGAAGAACAAAATAGGGAATGCTCATGATGATCTGGATATGCTTGAAGTTGGATCAAAGAAAGCTAACTCAATCTTGTTCTTCAATGGCGGAAAAGAAAAAAAAAATTGCTTTGCTTTGATATAACATTAAATGTTGAGAGGAAGAAGAAATAAAGTGGTTTTCTCATTAACTTAGAAAATATGTACAAGACTTTTCTTATATACACAAGCCCATATAAAATGATGAAACAAGTCCATTATACCAAGACTATATAAGTGATATAACAAAATCTAACCATCTAACAAACTATATAATTACTCTAATATTGTGTTTAGCAAGGACAACTAGTTTCTCTTATTAGAGTCAATTAAACGCTGATTTTACGAAATGACAATAGAATAATGTAACCATCGATCCACTTGCTCTTCTTAATTTGTGAAAACAATTAACAAAATTAAAATATGAAAAAGAAATCCGTCTAACAATTTTTTTTGGTCAATATTTTTTAAAAAGTTAGAAAGTGGAAATCAGCAATCTTCTTTTGGAGAAACCAATAAAAATAGTTTAAATAGGGTCGTAGTACTAGTAGGCTTCTTATTGCGTGCACCTGTGTAACAATAGCGATCTTGTGTTAAATGTGAGATATCATTTCCATTATCTCATCGCATATTTCTCTTTTACTTAGACAAGACGTCTCTCTCCTTTTTTTTTTGTAATATTATATTTCTACTATTACTAGTTTCCTTTTTCTTTTACGAACTTCTAAACTTTAATAACATCTCCTCGAGAACAAAGGTGATTTCTAAAATTCAAATGTATATTGCTCTTTTTTTTTAAAAGTAGTGGTATAAATTATTTATTCATCAGTGCACAGCCACAGAAAAAAAAAAAAGGTAAAAGTTAAGTAGAGAAACCCGTCGCTAGAGAGAGAAAAGAAAATTTTCAGATCTGAAAGTGGAAACCGACGGTCGGCGTTTTCCGTTGAGCCACTGTCGATTTGAAATCCTCTTCGGCTTTCATTTGTTGCTTTTTGGTATTAGTTGCTAGTTGTCTCTTGACCTTAGCTTTCTAGAGTTTAAACCCTTGAGTTGAAAAGGTTGGGTGGCCGAGAAGCTACGGGTTTAGGAGGCGGAGTTCTTGCGACGATCTAGCCTCTGATCTTCAAGCTTTCGGTAACGCCGGAATTTCCAACCGGAGGAGGTAGAGTTTGGTCAGATTTCGGTTTGGTCTGGTCCTTGAGTCAATCTGAGGTTTAAGCGGTGAAGGTTTGCTTCGGGCGGTGTGATGAGCTCTCCGGGAATCTTAGTCGGCTTGGGTTTTTTCAGATCCGGTAAGACATATCTCTCCGGTGTGTTGTCGGGTGGCTCTTGAGAAACAGCTCTCTTTCCGTTTTCCTTGCTCTGTTCGTAAGTTGCTTAAAGGTCAAAGGTTTTTCTAATATAGTCCTTAGCAGTTTCAGTTTGTATGGTTAGTAGTATTATAATAGTAGGAGGTGGCTTTAGGTTTTGAACAATCTTTTTCTGGTGTGTTGTGCGTTTGTTTGTTCGTGCGGTCTTTGAGATTTTGGGTTGAGCGAGAGGTGCCCTGCTCCTACTAGTTAGGATCTACGGAATATCTTTGGGTTATTGTTTTCGGGTCCTCAGTAAGGAGGTGTTGTAGAACTTCTAGCCTTTGATCGTCGACTTTCAAGTGGTACCTAGATCGGTGATCATGTTCTTCGGCCTGGATTGTTTTCTCGGTGATGTTTCTCGTGGATCATTCTCTTTTAGTGAGCAATATAATGAGTATCGCTCGGAATTCATTCCTAATATTCGTGGCTTGTAAAGCTCGACTCCACTACTCCTCCAATCTTCTCAATCAGTGGCGGATCTAGAACTTATATATACTGGGGGCAAATTTATAAAAAAATGAAAACTATGGTGGCAAAATAATAAATTTCTAAAAATTATATAAGAAAAACTAAAAAAAAAAAAAATAGTGGTGGCAAGTGCCACCATAATCCTTAATGTACATCCGCCACTGTTCTCAATTCTCCTCCTAGTTCGTATTATCTTTAAAGTTCATGTTGTTCTTCCACAAGTCTTCCTTATGTTATGTCCTTTAGTTGTTGTAATTTTGCGTTTTTTTGGCTCCGGGGGAATACTTTAAACACGCCGGCTGTTGGCTCTGGAAAAGCTTTACGCTTTTACCGGCTTAAGTAACTTGTAACTGTTTTGAAGCTTAATAAATAATTTCAGATGGAAACAAAAATGATTTATTCATTATAAATAGTTGCTTTCTTATTGATAATATTGTCAATAAAATTATATATAGACCATTTGGGAATGAATATAAAAAAGCGTTTGAGAATATAAGCATGGCCTTTGTGGGCTTCTAAAATAGCTATAGTTCATTGACGAGATTGGGCTATTTAAGCCCATAATAGCTAAGCATTGTCCAAGCTGACTTTGAAAGAATAAAATTGGCCTAGCCAATCGGGTTTTCGGGTCCGTCGAGTCGGGTCGAATTATTCGGGTTTCAAATTATTTAGGTAGAGGTGTTTAAGAACCAAATTGGACACGAATGAATTCCGAATCGGTTTGGTTCAGGGCCATTCAAATTTAGGTCGGTTTTCAATTCTTTTTAGAAATTTCAAAATGGATCCAAAATCCGAAAAAACCAAAAATTACCTAAAATTCCAAATTCTCCGAAAAATCGAATTACCCTAATCAAAAATTGAATTACTCTAATGAATCAATGAAATAATATAAAATTTTATATTTTTTTAGAAAATTAAAAAAAATCTTTTGATTATTTCAGGTACCCGTTCGGTTCCCGGATCGATTCCGATTCAGTTTGAATACCGAAATGATTTTAAATTGGAACCGTTAGATACTGCGGCCTGTTAGATATTGCGGCCTGCACATAATATGATGGATATCTTATGCGTTGACTTGTTGAAGTAGTTCAACATATTGTTGTACGTAGAGCCAGAGGTGCGTCCTTCCCGGTCCTCTCATACTTGGGAAATGTTCTCTCAATGCTCTAACGTTCACACAAGATATGAACCAAACTGTCTCACGACTTTATGAACCCAGCTCATGTACCGCTTTAATGGGGGGGGGACAACCTAACCCTTGGAACATACTACAATCCCAGGTGGCGAAGAGCCGATATCGAGCCGATATCCCTAGAGAAATTTTTATCCGTTGAACAACAGCCCTTACACTCGACACAAGTGACCAGTTCGGTTCAAATCTGGTTCGATTTTTGGATTTTAGATTATTAATCCAATCCTAAATAAGACTCTTAGGTGTTGTAGTTTTAAAAATAGTTTTTGAATTTTGGATTTTGGTTTTTTATTTTTGGTTTTTCATTATGATGTAGATTTTTTTTTTTTTTAAAATTCGGAAAATGAGACACTTTGAAATGTTATTTGTCTCAATAAGATTTTAACTCTTTTTTTTTGTCACATTAGACTTTTAAATAAGGAACTTCGGAAAATACCTCTAAATTTAATTTCTGTATGATTTTTTTTAAAAATTTTAATTTTAAATATCTCCCATTTAATTTAAAAAAAGAAATAAGTATTTAATTTAAAAAAAAAGTAAACTAAAAAAGAAGCAAAAAGTCGCGGCGGCGGAGATTTCACATGGTTGAACTCGCAGTTGTTTTCCTCTGTCGTCGTCTTCCTTCTTCCTCAGAAACGAAACGGCGATGGCTAGAAGCAGGAGAAGAATAAAAGTGTCGACTTTAAGCTAAGAGGCTAATTAAAGGTGACGACTTTGTTAATGTTAATCATCTTTGCTTAAATAGTTTTAAATATCCAGTTGCAGAGATATAAAGAAGAGTCTTTTAATATGATTATGTGAGGTGATGAAGAAGATTCTTAATATACAAAGAGACTTGTATTCTCTGTAAGTTCCCAGAAGAAGAGATAGTGAATCAATCAAACTTAGTGTTCTTTGAAGGGAAGAGAAAAAAAAGGTCGATATATAAGGAGATGATTCTCTCAAGATTTTCAATCAAATGTCCCATCTTTTCTTCACTCGGAACATCAAAACTGAGGTTTTGATATCATCTTGTGGAACTTGAAGCATGAACTGGACTTTCATCTTCATAGGTGTCGATTAACCTAATCACGATGGAATGGTTATTTTTTCTAAAAAAAGGAATTTACTCTAAATTAAATTATACTAAATTGTTAGAGAATATTTAGGATATTCAATTATATTAGATTTAAGAAATTTAAACATAGGTTTAGGAAAATACATAAAATATCCGAAAAATTAAATAAAGAAACTTGCAATTTTCTCGTTTTTTAGGTAGAATTAATGTACTACGACAGGTAGAACAATGCCTAAAGGATAGAAAACCAATTCTGCATAAGGCGTCACATTTTGTAAAAGCCAGAATATGTAATAAACTAGGAGGTAGAAGAAAGAGTTAAAGGTAGAATATATATTCTAGACAAAGGTAAACCAACGACATATGGCTAGAATAAAGTCGAACGTATTCTACCAAACCCAGAACATTGAAGGAAAACTAGATTACGTGATATACCAATGGTAGATCACAATATATTATTTAAATACGAATTCTAAACTAACTAGATGGCTATAATACGTATTCCTTACTCAACTAGTATATTAAATAAAAAATTATTCAATTATTTATTTTTTATGAAAAAATACATATGTATTCTTACTTTAGTTTCTAATATTTTGCATATTTTCCCAATTTTTTTAAAATTTATTTACTATTTCTTTCGAAACGCAGGGGCAAGATATGTCAAAAGTGACCAAAAATTTGGAAAATCCTATTTGGACAAAAAAAGGTTCAAAGTGTCTCATTTTGCCAATTCTCCCTTTTTTTGTGTTAAAACATTTTGACTTGTAGCTTATTTGGTTTTTCCAAAAACCAAAATCTATATTTTAACGAAAATATATTTTAAGATTTCTTGTTAGATATTTTATTTCTTCTATGTTTAAAAATAAAAAAAATAAAAAGATTTACGAAATTTTAATGAACATAATGACTTATGAGTTCAAAACGTTATATATTCTTTAATTAACCATTATTTTTATATGTTTAAAATATTATTAAATAATTAAATTAATTAACATATTGAAATGATAATAATTTTTTAAAAGTTAAATATATATAAAGATGACATAAATTAGCATGAAATCTAATTAAAAAATATTGATAAATTAAAAGAATACTAGATTTTGACCCGCATTTTGATAGCGCAAGATTCAATTTTTGGACATAATTTACAAAAAGAGATTTAAAAAGGATATGAGTTTTGGATATAAATAAACTATAGTAAAGAACAAATACATTCATTACTGGAACGTACTACTGATGTCAAAATGAAAATTAGTTTCTCCTACCTTATATTTATGTCACGGACTAAACAATGATACGATTATAAACTCAATTTATTTGTATTATCATTGTCAATTTTTTATATTGTAGAACTGATATTAAAATTTTTATAAAACATAATAATTCTGTATATTAAAAGTTCTCATAATTTTACTTTCTATATATTTATATTTTAATATTTTATATGAGTGATATGAAATGTTTTTAAAACCTGACCGGTCTAGCGATCGGACCAGATTCAACCATAAACTTGAAATATAGCTGGGATGGGTCAATAATAAACCCAAATAAAATTAGGCTGGTTAAAATGGCGAATTAAACTGGTAAAAAATCAAAAATCGATGAACCGCTAAACCGGATTCGAACAAAGATCAATTTTTAAACATAAATTTTATTTATTTTATTAATTATTATAGTTTTTGGGCAAAATTACACTTTTAATTTTTAAAACATTATAATTTTAAGTGTTTGTTTAATATGTAAGATAATATATTTATTTTCAAATATAATATTATTTTAAAATAATATATTTATTCTCAATTATAATTTATTTGTAAAAATAGTATTAAATCTGATTGAACTGGGTCGGATTACGTTGACCCACGACCCAAAATATTTCCCTTTTCGATGGCCGGTTCGGTTTTAAAAATACTGAATATTATACATGGTACGTCTTTACTCTTATAGGAGGTCATATATGTGGAGGTATGTGATGCAATTTGTTGCTGCAATGTCTACCACGGAAGCTGAGTATATAGCAATGGAGAGGCAACCAAGAAAGAAGTATGGGTTCAAAGAATTGTTTTAGAATTGGGCATTGATCAAAGTGGAGTTCAGATACGCAGTGATAGCCAGAGTGCATTATGTCTGGCTAAGAATCAGGTTATCATGCTAGGACGAAATAAATAGCAGTGAGATTTTACAAGATCAAGGAGTTGGTAGCTTCGGGTGAAATTTTTCTGAAGACAGTACATACGTCGGAGATTCAGATGGCGTGTTGACAAAGCCTATTACATCAGAGAAGTTCAAGCATTGCTTTGATTTGTTGCACACGGTCCATTACTAGAATCAAAGGAGGTTCCCCACAAAAGGTTGATTGGATAAGGAGTCTTGAAGACATTTTTTTTCAAGGTCGAGTTTGTTACGTTAAAGTGACTTAAATCTCATATGTACTAGTAAGTTGCCACATTCAGTTAGCTCGGTTTCTTAATAGGCCTAAAGTCCAAAGTATATGCGGTGTAGGAAGTCGAGTTTTTAGGTTATAAATACAAGTGTTAGGGCTTTGTAATTATTATTCATGCGATTACTAAATAAACCCTAGAGAGCGTTTTTCTCAAATTTGTTTCTCTATGTGATTTAACCTTTGTTTTTAGGTTTAACTTGTGTTTATTCACAATAAGTGGTATAAGACCTCACGATTTGGAGTGTGGACCTGAAAATGTGGGTGTAGGTTGTGTTGTTCGAAGCGGGAGGGAAAGTCCCTCATAGTGACTTTGCGATCATGGGATGCTCATAACTTGTGGTGAAGAGTCGTTGGAGATTACAGCGGGACAAGGTAGGTGCCAAGATGATTCGGTGGAAGGGAGGACACAAGTGAATGATGTCCTTGACTTGAGGGTAGGATTGTTGGGATACAACCCAAATCCTACATCGAGAATATTAAAAGGGAATGTCTAATATATAACTTAGCTGAACCGAGATTAGAGAGAAGGCCTTTTCTAGATTTAAATGTTTTGAGCTAATGGAAAGAGAACCAACATCGACTAGGTGATTTAGCTTCTCTGGCACGTGATGTGCTCATTATTCCAATCACCACAATAGCATTTAAATAGAATCAGCGTTCAACGTTGGAGCTTGAGTGCTAACTCCATAAAGAAACCGTTTGCTTCCCGAAAATGTTCAAATTCTACTTTGCACGCCAATTGGTTGATGGGGTTTCCTGACTACGAAGGTAAAATTTTAACATTTACAAAACTATTATTAAGTAAATGTTTGTTCATTTGATTCACACATAAATGGCAGGTAACATTAACAAAAAAGATAATGAAGATATTGACAACGAAGATGTGAGAAAGATGGCGAGTAGTTCAAGAGTTGAAAGTTCACTTTGAAGTTATGTTTTATTATATTTAGAAGACAAACTCGTTTTTGCGATGTGTTCTTGACTTTTAGTTTATCTATATAGTTTGACTTTTATATGAAGGTTCAATTTATAAGATTAGAAGGTCATCTCATATATAATTAAAACAAAATAATTAAGCCTACATAATTATTTACAACCAAATAACTAAAAATACATTCCTAAAACAAAAATGATCTCATATGTTTTAAATGGGTCTAAAGGGGTCAATGAATTTTTAAACTAGTTTAAAAGGGCAACCCTATTAACCCCAAATCTAACTGGGTCTATACGAGTTTAGGTCTAAACGGGTATGGTCTTTTTGGGACGGGTTTAAATGAGGCGGGAGTGCCCATATTAACATCACTTTATATAAGTAATGTCCAACTCCACTTAGTATGTGACCTTTTAAGAAGGAACCCAACAAAAAATCCGTGCGGGCTTTGCCACTTGAGGCCAAAGCGAAAAATATCATACTAAGTAGAGGGAGTTGGACATGGAGCCCGAAAAAGGCCCAACACTTCTCTTTTGCAATTTTCATGCTATGATTTATATGTTTCAATGTGATCGTCCTTATGCAATTGTATTTTCCTTTACCTTGCTGGTGAAGTAGAATAGCTAAGGAAGATCATGGATTAGAAATACAACACCGGTAAAATGTATGTCATTGCCTGTGTCGATCATGATAAATGTCAGATTTTGATATTAGTTTGATCTTGATATTACTCTAATCATTCGTGGTAATTATAGTCGTTTCTATATTATATATATCATATATGAAACGTGATATTAATAACTTGTCTATGAGAGTGATCATGTCTATCATGGTATTTGCATGATCTCCTTTTTTGTTTCATTATGATGGTTCATTTGTTTGATGATATATGAAACATATGCTTCCACCGTGTGGTTTCCATCAAATTTACACTAAAACACAAGTTTTGATTTTTTTTTGAATTATAGGTGATGGATCTTGAAACCCAACTCAGAATATAAGTATGTTTCTCTGGTGAATTGTGTAGCAAGTTAGAGAAGAAAGATGTAATTGTGTTACAAGTTAGAGAAGAAATATGTTCGTATTGATTCTTTTTAAGAGGTTACAATAGAAAGCTTGATGAGTACAATGTTGATTTTAGTATAAGTTGTCAGCTCCTTTCTTCTTTGCTTTGCCCTTTCTTTTATAGGCTCCACCTCCAAATCGTAATGGCCACTGAATTTCCTTCTGCGAATCTGCTATCATTAATGCGCGACTTATTAGCACTTTAATACCATTGACTCAACTATTGACTTGGTTATAAGCCATGGTCCTTCTCCCTTTCCAGGCCCATGGATTTCTTCTTCTTCGACCTCTTCCGTCCTTTTTTTCATTATGGGCCTTTGAAACCCACTTCATCTTTTTGGTTCAAGTTTCGATATATGAACTGGATTTGGGTTTGGTGTAATCCACCTCCAACAATAGGAAAATTTACACTTATCTATTCACTTATTGTTTATGCTGATATCGTTGCTCAAGAATCTTTTGGTAATGTACGTATGACTAATGATGACAAGATGCCTAAAGCAAAGGAGGAAAAAAAAAGATACGACCACAACATCAGAAATAAAAATGAGGGAAGTCATGCGACAAGCCATAAAGATCCTGAGAGAAGCTCTAGCATTAGGTTAGTTTCTTCTTTTTAACTAATATTTCTTGTCTTTTTGTTTTTAAAACCAGTTACGATATTATGCCAGGGGAGATGGAGATGAAAATTAGATAAAAGCCTAAAGTACGAAGGAGATATATTGTAAATCTTTCTTTTGATCTTCTTAAGGTTCTATGTTTTGTGTCTTTTGTGATTTTGTTATAGTTAGTTTTCATTGCTTTTTGGGTTCTCGCATCTCCTCTTTTGTTTTTCATAAGCTTTTGTTTCAGCTTTTGTCCATCTTTACGAACATGATCGCAATTCAAACATATAATTGAAAGCAAAATAAGAAAAGTAGAGGATGATGAAATTTGTAATCTTTATTCACCTTAATGTTTCGATTACATCACAAACCAATATATACACAAATCTTCCTCTGTAATCTATTAACAAGTGTCAGACTTCTGTGGTCTCTGGATCTTCAAGTATGTTGAATCTGTTACATGTCTCAATCGGCCAGCTGCTCATCAACGTACACTCTGCAACAACGATCTTATCCTTTCATTTTGTTGCTTTTTCGTTCTTGTGTGAAGAGGAGGAAGAACATTGAGTGTTATTAGACTTGGGCTTTTTGGTTTGGATACTAATGGGCTCAGTTGATTTCTTAATATCCTGGCCCACGTTTTGTTGTTGAAACATAGGAACGTCGACGTCACTCATCTTCTTCTTCTTTGTTTCTTGTTGTGAGGATTCCTCTGTTTCTTGCTTCACAGTGTCTTGATAAATAGTCTCCCTCAAGCTTGGTGTTGGTGGCACATCGACATCGAGCTTGTACCTTAGTGAGGTGAACGCACCGATAGGCAGAGATTTTGTAAAGATGTTCGTAATATGGAGATAAGAAGGTATATGTTTGACGACAATTGCCCTTAAAGCGACTCTTTCCTGGACGTAGTGGTAATCAGTTTCAAAATGATTAGTGCGTTTGTAGAACTTAGGATTAGTCGTGAGGTGTATGGTTGATAAGTTGTCGCATTAAAGCTCAGGAGTGTCCGAAAGAGGAACATGAAGATCCCGTAGAATAGAGCAGATCCATTTCATCTCAGATATTGTTTCTGACAAGATTATGTACTTCGCTTCGGTGGAGCTTTTGGACACCGTTTTCGTAGAAGACCACGAAATCAGATTTTGTCATAAGAAAGTACACAAACCTCATGTAGATTTTCGAGTGATACTACATCCGGCCCAATCACTATCGCTATAGGCTCGAAGTGTATTGTCCGAGTGAGCATTGAAAGAGAGACCCATGGTGTATTTTCCTTTGATATACCTCAGAATTCGTTTCAACAAGTTGAAATCTGCAACTGAAAGTGAGTGCATCTTTTGACACACAAAGTTAACGGAGAATTGAATGTCGGGCCTCGTGAGTGTAAGGTACTGTGGTTTACCTGCGAGACTCCGGAAGTATGTTGGACCCGAGAAAGATTGATCTTGAGCTGCTACTTTGTGTAATTGCAGTGGGCATAGGAGCACAATTCTTCATACCAGCGAGTATCAAGAGATCTTCAACATATCGTTATTGTGACAAGAATAGTCCCCCTTGATGATATTGTACTTGAATGCCTAAGAAGTAATGCATTCTCCCCATATCTTTCATCCGGAGCTGGGAACTCAATTCAGAAAGAAGCTTGTTGAGTGTTTGGGAATTGTTTCCCGTTAGTACCATATCATCGACGTACAATAACAAGATCATATCATTTCCATGGGCGTAGCCAAACAAAGAGGGATCATGTGAACTGTAGATAAATCCAAACTCAAGCAAATACGTACTGAATTTGTTGAACCACGACCGAGGATATTTTTTGAGTCTGTACAAGGCTTTATGTAGTTTACAGACATGATTTAGCCTGGTATTGTCTAAGAAGCCCGTCGGTGGTGTCATATAAACTCTCTCGGTTAGTTCACCATGGAGAAAGACACGTTTCACTTCCATTTGCTTCAATCCCCAATTCACAAGTGTTCCTACGTGTATAACAAATCAGACCGTAGCTGTACGAATGACGGGACTATAGGTTTCTAAGCAATCAATTCCCTCTTCTTGATGATATTCTTTTGCGACTAAGCGGGCTTTAAGTTTAACTAGAGTACCATCGACATTGAGTTTTGTGTGAAATACTCACTTGCTCCCTATAACATTCATATGAGGTTTATGAGGATGGAGAGACCAAGCAAAAGCTTCTTTACAACTGGTCATTTCATCAGTCATCGCATCTGTTCACCCTTGGTCATTTAAAGCTTCAGTGACTGTCCTTGGTTCTGGGTATGACACTCATCATGAGAAGAGTACATACTTTGGATTTGATTTAAAGCAAGAAACATGTAGTTGAATCCCCTTTTGTTGGAGATGATTGAGAAACTTTGTACTAGTGAATTGATCTCCTCTGTCACATTGGAAACTCATTATTTTTTGTTGAAGTTGAGTTTCAACTAATGCTTGACAGAGGAGAAAGACGTTGTTAAAGTCAAACTTGTGCTTCAACTGATATAACCAACAATATCGAGAAAATTTGTCTATGAAAAATGACATAATAATTGAATCCTTGAACATATTTTCTTTGCGAAGGACCACATAAATCACAGTGGATCCTTTCCAAGGGTTTTGAAGCATCAAAAAGAAGAAGAAAAAAATGGAAGTCTAGAACTCTTGACAAGTTGACATGGTTCACATAACGTCTTAGAGCCTTTATTTATAGATATGGCTTTGTTTGCGGAGAGATGATGAAGAACCTGAGCATTGGCATGGCCAAGCCGCATATGCCGTACATCATAACTCGCATTGTGATTCCAGACAGAGTATAGAGCTTGTTTCCCATGCTTTTCCAATGAGTAAAGACCATCACGACCGCTTCCTTCAACTAGAAGCTGCTTGGTTGCCTTATCAGTTACACGAACACTATCATAATCAAACTCAAAACAAAAAGGGTAATCTCGAGTAATCTTTGATACAGACAAGAGAGATTCTGTAATATCTGAGCAAACTAGTACATCAAGAAGAGGTAATGTACCTGTTATGGTTGGAATGATTGTAGAACCTGTGTGAGTGATTGGGAGAAAGTTCCCATCTCCCATCATGATTGTATTGAAGCCTATGTATTGTTGAGCTTTCTGCAAGTGTTGTGAAGAGATGGTAATGTGTGTTGTGGCACCATAATCATGAAACCAATCCTGACCAGAATTATCAAAAATGTCCCTTATACGCCATGCCGTCATGGTTGTTGTAAGATCCTCAAGCTGTAGCTATTATTAAATTGATGCCAACATTTCAAAGCTATGTGACCTGATCGTCCATAGATTTGACAGATTAGACGAGTATCTTCACCATAGTTGCTTCCATTCCGTGAAGAAGAGGAGATTTTTTATGTGGAATTCTCTTCCACGGGTTGAGAGCATACCTCTGCCCCGATTGTTTCTGAATCTTCCATAAGAGAAACCTCTTCCTATTTGGTTATTTCCATAAAACTCATTCTGCTCATTTGTTCTTGAAACATTAAAGGTGAGGTAAGGTATGATTGTTGGCACTAGCTCATATGACTGTAGGCGATCAGCAAATCCTATGAGTCTTGGAACTATACCTTCAACGCTTGTCTTTAGCGGTTCATAGTCATGCACCAAGCCATGGAGAGCCGCGAAAAACTTTATTTTCTCCGTTACTGGACTACCAATGGAGGTTAGCTGGTCACATATTGATTTCACTTCCTTCAAATAATCACCCATTGATTTTCCCCTTTTGAGACGGTTTGGAGCCTCCTTTGAAACTCGAATAAATGAGAAGAAGACCTTCTATTGAAATAGTTTGCAAGGATACTCCAAACCTCTGATGATGTGGAAGCTCCAACTACCAGACTCAAAATATCCTCTGTACAGGACCCAAGAGCAAAGCTTTGATGATTTGATCAGATCTACACCAAGCTTGAAAATTTTGGTTCGGCACCTCTCTGTGTTGACCTTATATTTGCAATCGGAATGTTAGCTAGTGGTCGAGGACATGCACCATTAACGAAACCAAGAAGATCTTGCCCAACTAGAAACGTTTCAAACTACGATTTTCACATGATGTAATTCCTCTCTGTGAGTTTTACTGTAACATAATTTGAAATACTTAGAACATAATATGAATAGGGTTCAAGAGCTTCTTCCATGGCTCTGATACCATTAAAGCATAATAAGAAAAGTAGAAGATGATGAAATTTGTAATCTTTATTCACCTTAATGTTTCGATTACATCGCAAACCAATATATACATAAATCTTCATATGTAATCTACTAACAAGTGTCAGACTCCTGTGGCCTCTGGATCTTCAAGCATCTTGAATCTGTTACTTGTCTCAATCGGCCAGCTGCTCTTCAACGTACACTCTGCAACAAAGATCTTATCCTTTCCTTTTGTTGCTTTGTCGTTCTTGAGTGAAGAGGAGGAAGAAGAACATTGAGTGTTATTGGACTTGGGCTTGATTGTTTGGATACTAATGTGCTCAATTGATTTCTTAATACTTTGGCCCACGTTTTTTTGTTGAAACAGAGGAACATCGACGTCACTCATCTTCTTCTTCTCTGTTTCTTGTTGTGAGGATTCCTCTGTTTCTTGCTTCATAGTGTCTTGATTAATAGTAGTAACCTTACAAGCTCGCCCAATTTAGCTCTACTTCTGTCTTTATTCTCCTCGTTACGCTTGAAGAATATATCCTTATTGATTTATATGACACCTAAACTCACGTAAACCTATTCATAAGCAAGTGAAAAACCATTTAACGATTTTATCTCACATCGATTCTGAGTTGTTTTAACTAAGTTTGATCTTTTTTTGGAGCAGTGGGTTGGTTCGATATATTTTTTATTGTGTCGAGCACTATTATTTCTTTAGTTGGAGAAAATAATCTTGTAGTAAACGTAATTTCTAAACGCTAATCTCCCAAATAAAATGCAAATATATTCAATAATTAGATTTGGTCAATTGTGCAGAAAAAATATTTTATGCAGTTTAATCAAGAGGAGTGTTAGTTCATGGTGTATATAATAAAAAAGTGAAAAGTCTTGGAGAAACAAAGTGGTATGTATAACTTGAGGATGCTTAGCAAAATCAATTCTTGTTAATATTGTGAACTTCATTGTGTTTAATGGAGAGAAGTACGCCATATATGTTTTCTTTGAAGATTATGAGTAATGGCAAAAGTGGAGCAAAGGGTTCGAACAACAAACACCGCATCGAGAATCTTTGTACCCATTTTCACGGCACCTAATCCTTCTGAGAAGATGGGTACATTGTCAGAAGTGGTAAAAATGTCTTAAACTTTCTTAAACTTTTTAATCTGACATTTTAATATTGTCTTACACACAATTAAGATTATCCCTTAAAATCATGATGTTTTAATGATTGGTTCCTTTATTTATGTTTCAAACCGGCCTTGGATGAGACGAGATGGAGTAGCTCTTTATATAAGTAGTATTGAGAAAATTTGAAATACAATAAAATATGTGAAGTCTAGCAGTGCAAAACTGTGAAGTCTGTAGTGAAAAACTGTGAAGTCGGAAAAATAAAGAGTCAACTGGTCTTGAGTTAGAAGCTCATGTAACATAACATGTTATGTTACATAACATAAAGAGCTGTTGAGAATTTTTGAATTTTGAATTTAGATATAATCTTGGGAAGGAAGCATAGTCTCTCTCATGCATTAACTACAATGTACTATATTATTATTATTATTGTAATGTTTCTTTATATATAGAACCATACATGTAAATAATTAAATCATCAAGGAATAAACAATTATTTCCTTGTAACTCTCTCTCTCTCTCTCTCTCTCTCTCTCTATGTTCTTCATGTTCTTGAATCTTTCATACTAATTTCTCTAAATTCTAACATGGTATCAAAGCCTTTAGCTCATATTCTCTCAAATTCTCTCTAAATTTAAATTCTCTCAATTTCTCTTTCAAATTTCCGCAAATAGTACTTTAATTTTTCTGGGTTTTTTTCGTTAATGTCTACCTATTCTCTACATCCTAAATCTCTTGATTTCTTCTCATTTTTAACGAGATGGAAAGCTCAAAGTTAGTAGCTATTCATGTGGTCTTCAAGGGATCAAATTACCTCCTTTGGTCAAGGTTAAACAAAGCGACATTGAGTGGAAGAGGACTTTGGAAGCATGCTGAAGAAGATGAAGCTCCAAAGCCACAAACTCAAGAAGAAGAAGATGGCCAAGAATTGGTCACTATGGACTCGACAAAATGGGTCCAAAAAATCAATATGTTTTGTCAATTCTTCAAAATACCATAGATTCATCTATCCTTGAAGCATAATCCTATTGTGAAAGTGCTAAAGAGTTATGAGATACTCTCAAGAAGGTCAATGGAAATGTTTCCAACATTAGTCGGGTATTTGAAGTGAAGAGAGACATCAACAACCTCCATCAAGAAGGAATAAAATTCACGCAACATTTTGGCAAGTTTAGATCTCTTTGGGCTGAGCTAGAGACGCTTAGGCCGAACACCATGGATCCTACTATTCTCAATGATAGGCGTGAACAAGACAATGTCTTTGGTCTCCTCATGACTTTGGATTTCTCTTACAATGATCTAATCAAACACATCTTAAGAGTGGATAAATTTCCAACTCTTGATGTTGTTTGTGCTCAAATTCAAAAGGAGGAAGATTCTATTATGTTATCTGTAGGCAAAGGAGAATTTGTGATGGCTAACAAAAGGTACTTTCAACCACAAGGAGGAACTCATGGATATGGTCCTAACAAGGGAGAAGGCCACGACAATGGCCATTGTTTCATGAAATGTGAACATTGCAATAGGAATGATCACACCAATGAAGGTTTTTGGATCCTTTACTCTTACCTAATGCCTAAGGTGAATGGCTACAAGCCTCAAAGGGAAAACTATTCCTCTCAAACTAAGGAGGAAATGGCGGCTAGCTCTTCTTCTCAAGCCAAGGAGGAGGAGTTCAAGGCAATGATGACCTCCATGATGAATACACAAGCGTAAATGATCAAGAAATCCGACATTGATGCACTCATCAAAGTCCTCAAAGATAATAATGGTAAAATATATGGTAATTCCTATCTTGCTTCCAATGATACTAAACCTCTAATAGTTGATTCCGAAGCTTTTCACCATATGATTAGTGATGCTAGCTTGATTAGAGATATCAAATCGGCTCTAGGAAGTGTAGTAGTTGCTAATGACAATGGATTTCCTATTAGAGGTGAAGGAATGCTTAAGTTGTTTGATAGAGAGACTCAAGCCTTATACTTGCCTAGTTTTACATCTAACTTTTTTATCCGTTAATGAAGTCACTAAGGATCTTAATTGTAATGTTATTTTCAATCCTAGTGATGTTCATTTTCAGGATATCGAGTCAAGTAAGGTATTCGGCAAAGGGAAATCCAAGGATGACTTGTACATGCTTGAATGCACCAAGCCATTAATCGATTTATCTCTTACTTTTAGATCATTTGCGGCTTCTAGTAGTGGTATTTTATGGCATGATAGATTAGGACATCATCATCCACGTGCCTTAGAAGTTTTCTTACCTAATGCTTCTCTTAGACATCAGGATTGTGAGGCTTGTATCTTAGGAAAACATTGTAGATCCGTGTTTCTTAAATCCTTGACTATTTATGAGAATTTCTTTGATCTTATTCATTCAAATTTTTTGATTGCACCATGTTTATCTAGGGAGAATCATAAATATTTTATCACATTCATTGATGAAAAATCAAAGTATATTTGGCTAACTTTGATTCCATCTAAGGATAGAGTGTTAGAAGCGTTCATAAATTTCCAAAATTATGTGACTAACCACTTTAATGTCAAGATAAAAATCCTTAGATCCGACAATGGTGGAGAATAAACTAACGATTCCTTCAAATTTCACCTTTCAAAGTATGGCATTATCCATCAAACGAGTTGCCCATACACACCCCTACAAAATGGAGTGGCGGAGAGGAAGAATAGACATTTGATGGAAGTGGCTAGATCAATGATGTTTCAGCCCAATGTGCCAAAGAGATTTTGGGGAGATTTCGTGGTCACCGCATGTTATCTTATCAACTGAATCCCCACCAAAATCCTTCAAGACATCACACCATACGAGGTAATAAAAAAACTCAAGCCATCCATTAATCACTTATGTGTGTTTGGCTGTGTATATTTTGTTTTAGTTCCCAAAGAATCAAGAAACAAGCTTGAAGCCAAGAGTACCAAAGCTATGTTCGTTGGATATTCTACTATTCAAAAAGGCTACAAATGCTATGACCTGGAAGCTAGAAGGGTAATGGTGTCTAGAGATGTCAAGTTCATGGAGAACCAAGGGTATTATTACAAGAAGAATTGGAAGGAGCTTGATGACCTATCCCACACATCTAGCCGAGCAACTAGCCTTAGAATCATAATAGAGAATCTTGGCATCAACGATACCAAGGAAAAAGAAGCGGCTACTGCTCCATTGGCACCTCAAGAACAATCCCACCTTAATCATGAGAGGGAGATTGAAGATGAACTTGTGACACATACTCACGATGAAGAAGGATCCAAAAGTAGTGCTAAAGAAGGTGGTGAGTCAGAAATACATATTCAAGAAGAAGGTTAATCAAGTCATGATCAAAATGAAATTCATGAAGAAGAGAATGTTGAAGAGGTTATACCCCTAAGGAGAGGAACAAGGATAAGGAAACCGTCAAAGTAGGTAGACATAAAGCTGTATTACAATTATGAAGTCGTGACACATCTCATTCAAGCTACTTGTTATCTAGCCTTATATCTCCAAGAGCATCAAGTCTTCATGGCGAAATTGAATGAAGAATACATACCAAGGACTTATGAAAAGGTTAAAGAACATAAGGTTTGGAGAGATACCATGAGTAATGAGCACAATGTCATGGAGGTGAATGAAACTTGGTTTGAATCCGAGCTACCCAAGGGAAAGAAGGACGTTTCAAGCAAATGGATCTTTACCATCAAGTATAAAAGTGATGGAACCATTAAGAAACAAAAGGCAAGACTATTAGAAAGAGGATTCACTCAAGTCTATGGAGAGGACTATATTGATATATTTGCACCCGTGGCCAAGCTACGCACCATTCAGATTGTGTTCTCTCTTTCTACCGACTTGAATTGGGACTTATGGCAAATGAATGTCAAGAATGCATTCCTACAAGGAGAATTAGAAAACGAAGTTTACATGCATCCTCCTTCGCGTATAGAGCACATTGCCAAACCCGGAAACGTGTTAAGGTTGAAAAAGGCTATCTACAAACTCAAGCAATCACCAAGAGCATGATACCAAAAGTTAAGCACCATGCTCAATGGGAGAGGCTTTAGGAGATCCGAGGCGGACCGCAAATTATTCACCTTACCAAGTCTGAAGGGTATAGTGGTAGTAATTGTATATGTGGATGACATAATCATCACCAATATATATCTTAAATCCATCTTTGACGTTAAAATTTTGGTGAGCTAAAGTACTTCCTAGGGATAGAAGTATGCTGATCTAAAGAGGGGCTCTTTCTATCTCAAAGAAAGTACACAGTTGATTTGTTGAATGAGTTAGGTAAACTTGGAGGAAGAATAGCCAAGACACCACTTTAAGACGGATACAAAACTTTGCATGAGGGGGAGTATGAATATACACGGTTTGAAGATACAAAACTATATAGGAGAATGGTTAGGAAACTAATCTACCTCAACCGTAAACCAAGTTAGTTAACATATGCAAGCACCAAAGGTACACCATATGAACATGGTGGAAAGGATTCTTAGCTACTGATGTGGAATATCCAAGCAAGGGATATGGATGAGTTGCAACAAGAATACCGAGATTGTTGGATATTATGATGTGGATTGGGCCGGTGATAGAGTTGATAGGAGGTCGACAATCGGGTATTGCACATTCATTGGAGGCAACCTTGTTAATTGGAAGAGCAATAAGCAAAAGGTGGTGTCATGTTCTAATGTCGAGGTCGAGTATAGAGCAATGAGGAAGCTCATCAACGAGCTAGTTTGGATCAAGAATCTACTCACTGATTTGGGCATTGAGACATCATCTCCTATCACAATTCATTGTGATAATCAAGCCGTTATCCACATAGCTTCAAACTCGGTATTTCATGAGAGGGAAAAACACATTGAGGTTGATTGTCACAAGGTTAGACAAATGGTTGAACAAAGAGTGATCTTGCCATGCTACACTAGGAGTGAACCAATTGGCGGACAAATTCACCAAGGCAACAAGCTAGAAGACTTGTGAGTCCATCTATCCGAGACATGGGCTCACAACCATTCGGGAATGATCATCCTCTTAACCATGGAGACTTGTACTCTTTTTTCTAAAGTGTGGTTTTGTCCCAAAGGGTTTTCTCACTTAGGTCTTAATGCGACAATGATTCATGGTTCCAACAATAACTATAGTAAGGACCTATAGTTAAGCTTGAGGAGGAGTATTAAGAAAATTTGAAATACAATAAAACATGTGAAGTTTGGCAGTGCAAAGCTGTGAAGTCTAGCAATGCAAAACTGTGAAGTCTAGCAGTGCAAAATTGTGAAGTCTGGGAAATAAAGAGTCAATTGGTCTTGAGTTGGAAGCTCATGTAACATAACATGTTATGTTGCATAACATTAAGAGCTGTGGGAATTTTTGAATTTTGAATTTAGATCTAATCTTGGGAAGGAAACGTAGTCTCTCTCATGCATTAACTACATTATATTTTATTGTAATGGTTCTTCTACATATAGAACTATACATGTAAAAATTAAATCATCAAGGAATAAAAGAAATTCTTTCCTTGTAATTCTCTCTCTCTTTAATAATGTTCTTCATGTTCTTGAATCTTTCATAATAATTTCTCTAAATTCTAACAAGTAGTAATTGTTTCAAGATGTACTACATGAGTAACTTCTTCGACCAATCCCACGATGGCACTCCTCAAAACCTCATGAAACATATAAAACAAAATAATTATTTGTTAACTTTCATGCATATTAATAGGTCGAATGGTTAGAGAGAGAGATTGAGAGGAAGGAAAACTCTATTATCTTGAGAATATTTAAAGCTTAAGAGATAAGACTTCCACGATAGCCGCCTAGCCTCTATCGATCTCTTCGGTTCGGCGCCATTCCATGGACGCCACGGTTGTCGCTCCACCGTTATAATCTCCTGAGCCACCTGATCTTCGCCCACTAATGGTCTCTGTTCGCACCGACCATCAACCCAAACCGGCTTTACGGGGAGCTCCGTCGCTCCTGCAGGTGCCTTGTCCATCATTCATACCAGATCTGCTAATAATAAAAGGCGATCTGGTGAATCCATTTCCCATGCTAGCTATTGCCAATGCTCCTTCACAAGAGCATCTGCCATGCCCTCTCGATTTCCTCCGAGGGAGCTGGTGGTGCTCTCCTCCTCTTGTATCAGCAAGTTATCTACTAAATGGGATGTGCTATAGGTGTTCTGAGATCAATGTCTCAACCTATCCTTATCCTCACATAAGATTTGTGCCAAAGGTCCGATGTTTATCATGAATCTATCTCATCTGGTGTCACTAAGAACAACGTTAATGGTGGAAGCATCTGCCGAAGATGCCTCAGATCCGGTTCCCGTTCAAGAAGTGCAACTCTAATCGTTGAGTGTAGCCTGTGTTATTGTTCCTCTTTCTGTTTCTCCGACGCGCTCTCATCTCTCTGTCGTAGCTTTTTGCCGTCGGTGAGCCCTAATGTCTACCCTATTATCGAACCCATCTCTCTGCTATGTCATGGGACAAGCTCTAATCCCTCAGATGCTCTCTTTGAAGGAGATTTTGACTCTGGTTCTGCTTTGGCTCCAACAAACCTGTCTCCTCTGCCGGAGATCTCCAATATTTTAGCCTTGAAAGCAAAATCGTCGGCGCTTCCATCAAGTCACCGTCGTGGTGGATCCGCGAAGCCCCTATTTGCTTTGCCAAAGAACCCAAAGAAAGGAAGTGGGCTTGGTGAGATTGTTATGGGCCAGTCAAAGAGTGAGACTACCATCAATTCTCATTTGAATTTGATAACTCATTCTCGTTATAAATTATCAAAATCCTCCTCTATGGAGTGTAACATTTCAACTAAATGTTTTATTTTTAGTGTAGTTTATCATAATTCTTCCATCGTGGAGAGTACTATTTCCGTTCTAAGTTTATTAATCATTCCAAAGATGAACTTAATAATTATGATTACTCTGAATCTAAGCTTATCTTTCAACATGGTCCTTTATTCAATTCTATTTCTAAATGTTCAACACGAGGTTTTGTGGGGTTCCAGATCCCATCCAATCCACCAAAATGAGGATTCTTGCATGGAAATGTCAAGGGGCGGGCACCAAGAAAATAACCCGTCGACTGGAAGAGATGTGTCGTTCACACTCTCCAGGTTTTATGCTTTTATTGGAAACTAAAAATAATCGTCACTTCTTACAAGATCTCCAAGTCTCATTAGGGTTTGATAGTTTGCTTATTAAGGATCATGTTGGATTGAGTGAAGGTCTTGCGTTGTTTTATTCTAAACATTATCCAGTTAAACTACTGTTTATGAATGATCGTTTGATAAATATTGAAACGATCATTGATGGTAACCGAGTTTTTCTTACTTTTGTGTATGGAGATCTGGTGATTAAATACCGTGAGTATTTTTGAGAAAGATTAACCCGAATTGCGGTGAATAGATTCGGTGCATGATTCACAACCGGTGAATTTAATGAAATCCTAGGAAACGATTAAAAGCGCGGAGGAAAAAAAGATATGAGGCATCCTTTCTCCCCTTCCGAGAAATGATCCCCTGTTGCGGTCTAATGGAATTCTCATACCAAGGTAACCCATTGTCATGGGCGAGTCGACATAAAAATGGTATGGTGAATTGCAAACTTGATAGAGATATGGGTAATGAAGACTGGCATTATATCTTCTCCGACACTAATGTGGAGTATTTAAAAATGTGGGGATCAGATGGTAGACGACTCCTAGCAAATATTTAGAAATTTCCCCAAAGACTTGGGAAGACCTTTATGTTCGATAAATGTTGGATAGGCAAACCATGGCTGAAAGAGGCAGTCTTGGAAGGTTGGGACGAGTCTCGGATGGTCGTCCTAAACCTCTATCTTATCGGATCCAGAGTTGTCGTCGAGCTATTTCTATGTGGAAGAAAAATTCCAAATCGAATTCCGAAAAACTTATAAAAGCCCTAAAGGACCGCATAGACCAATGCTAACCAGATGGAATATCTCAAATGAAGCCCTGAAGGCGCTAAATTCAGATCTCTGCAAAGCGTTATTAGAGGAGGAGGCATATTGGAAACAAAAAAGTAGGGTTAACTGGCTAAAAGAATGAGATAAGAATATGAGCTTATTCCATGCATCTACTAAGCTAAGGAGAGCCCGTAATCGTATTTTAGGCCTTGAAGACAAAGACGATGTTGGATAGATGACGAGTCGGGTGTTGAGAAGGTAGTTGTGAACTATTTAAAGAACTATTTACTTCCTCTAATATGAGAGAGTACGATCGTGCACTCCGGGATGTCCCGTTGAAAGTAACAAAAAGGATGAACAACATCCTAACAAAGGAATTCACAGAGGATGAGATTAGGACATCACTCTTCTCCTTTAAGCCAGGAAAAGCTCCTGGACCGGATGGGATGACAACTTAATTTTGGGATATCGTAGGACAAGATCTCATGCAAATGATGAAAACTTTCTTTGAAACAGGCAGTTTTGACGAAAAGTTAAACAAGAAAAACATCTGTCTGATCTCAGAGACTGAAAGACCAAGAGAAATAACTAGAATTAGGCCTAAAAGCTTGTGTAACATGGGCTATAAGGTAATTTCAAAGGTCTTGAGTCGACGCCTAATTATCTACTTACGTGACTAACTTTCGGAACACAATCTGCCTTTGTGACAGAAAGACTCATCACAGACAATATCCTCATTGCCCAAGAAAATTTCCACGCTTTTTGCTCTAACTCTGCTTGCAGAAAAAAGTTTATGGTGATTAAAATAGTTATGAGTAAGGCATATGATAGGGTGGAACGAAACTTTTTAAGGGCCTTGATGCTTAAGAAGGGATTCGAAATTAGATGGATTGATTGGATTATGAAGTGCATAGCATCGGTTTCCTACTGAATCCTTCTGAATGGAGTGCCACGAGGACATGTTAAACCCACTCGGGGAACTAGACAAGGAGACCATATATCCTCGTACCTCTTCATTTTATGTACAACAGTCCTGGTAGATCAACTTAGGGATGCTGAATGGCACGGACGAATTCAAGGAATCCATATATCCCGCGCAAGCCCACCAATTTCTCATCTCTTATTTGCAGGTGACATCCTCTTATTCTGTCGCGCAAATGTAACTCAAAGTAAAGAGATTGTAGATGTAATTCGCCTATCCGGCGAAGTTGCAGGTTATAAAATAAACTTGTCCAGATCTTCCATAATGTTTGGAAATGAAGTTTCGATCGATGAGAGAGTTGCCATAAAGACGACCCTGGGCATCCATCAGGAAGGAGGAATGGGGACATATCTAGGGCTTCCTGAGAAAATATGTGGATCTAAGACACAAGTCTTTGCATTTGTGAGAGACCGCCTAAAAGTAGGATCAATTCATGATCTGCTAAGTTTCTCTCCAAAGGTGAGAAGAAGGTGATGATCAAATCAGTGGCTCATACCATTCCGACATATGTAATTTTGTGCTTTCTGCTACCCAAAAAAAGTTGCTCCAAACTGAGCATTGCCATACCACCATTAGGGATTATTACCGAGAATGATTCTCATTTATATGTCAATGATCTAATCGATCCCGTTACAAAAAAATGGAAAGAGCATCGCCTCTGAGAATTATTCATCCATGATGATGTCCAACGCATATTAGGAAGTATACCGACTAAAGCATACTCCAGTAATGGCTATAGTTGGTCCCATATGATCTCGGGCAACTATACTGTCAGGTCAGGATACTAGGCCGCAAGGAATCTATACCGTCGTGCTTGTGATCACTTGTTCAGGGACATACAATGGCAACACTATTGGCACAAGCATGGAAATTAAAAATCACACGGAAACTCAAATATTTCGTGTGGCAATGTCTATCAGGATGTCTGGCCACATGCTAAAGATTATTTTATCGGCATATAAGCAAAGAGAAGCATTGTCCAACTTGTGAAGCGGAGGTAGAAACTATTAATCATCTCCTCTTTGAATGTCCTCATCAAGACAAGTATGGGCCTTATCACCTATTGATAGCTCAGGTTTTCGTCCGAGATAATACTGCAAGCGCACAGATGTACGTTATAGTGGTTCGGGATCGAATCCACATAGACTAGAGGTAGCACGAAGAAATAGAATCAAACAGCGGGCTAAGGCTAAAAAGATGTCTTGTAGAATGATGCAAAAAATGAGAATAAGAGAGGAAAGAAAACACAGGCAGCAAACAATGAGGTTGTAAAACAATCAAAGAAGTGTTGGGCGTCGGGTATTCTCAGGGAAACAATTCATTGTTGATTCAAACTACAAAGTAGGGAAGGGGTTAAGAACCGTCTTGAATTCAAATTATAATGTAAAACTAATCTAATTTCGTACGAATAACCCCCTATGTATTAGAAATCTCGAGACTAACTTCCGTTGACCCTCGATTTCTAATCATGCATTAGTAATAGATTCGATAGGTTCAGAATTCACTTAAACATCAACTTCTATTGGCTTAAGAAGAATTGCTCATCTATAATTCTTTGNACTGAAGACTTCTCGATCTAAGAACAAAAAGGCTTCTTCTCCCTAGGTTACAAATCTCTCATAACTCTCTAAAACTTAGAAAAGTTGCATTCTGAAAAGGAAAACACGAGCTTAGGTCTTTTTGTTGTAATCCGGTTCGAAATAAGTTCAGTCTGGTTCTTTGTAAACTCGGTCCGTAGATCGGGACAGGGATCGATCGATCCCCAGACAGGGAACGGTCGATCTGTGTCCAAATTCCTGGTTATTTTCTAGCTTTGCACGAACACTTCCATTGACGCTTGAAATCCATCCAAAATGCATTCTTTTCGCGCATTCAAGCTCGATTCCTGTAAAAACAACAATGAACACAAATCTGCGCCAAAACAATCCGAATACATACTAAAAAATCTTAGATCTCGTGTGAGAACTGTAGTAAAAACTTACTAAAATACTGACACATCAAATCCCCCGGACTTGAATCTTTGCTTGTCCTCAAGTAAAGGAAAAGAAGATTAAGCCTGCGGGAAAAAAATCAAATACCAATGGATCGCATGCTTTCAGAAAACCTTACTCTGCGCTACTTTCGCTAACCAAAAAGACTCAGAACATTCTTCCCAAGAATCGCTGCATAACCTCCCAAGCCCATCCATACTCTAAAATCTGAACCTGCAAACTTAGCTTCCATGTTAATAACTCTCTACATTCAATTAAAGATAGGCGTGAAACTTTTCACCAAAGAACTCATAATCAAGAAAATCAGGCTAGGTATGCAAGGCTTTTTAGTGGTGAGGCTTAGAGTGTTTGGAGTATCAAAACTGCGTCAGAAATGCAAGACATTATATTGGTATCCATGTCCCCTAACTACCTAAGCATAAACCACCAATCAGAAAATAAACCAAATATGTGCATTCTTCAGGGTGAATCTAATCAACATAATAATATTCAAATGCTAATTTCTAAACCAGATATACAAAATTTAAAAATAATTTTCCTTTTTTTAGAACGAAAATCTGGAAGAAATTAGCATATCAATGACATTTTTAAATTCTAAAACACTCATACAACACGAAGAAATGCAACATATCCATTTAAACCACCTAAACACCCAACACCGAGAAATCAGACACTCAGGACCGTGTCTAAACCACATAGAATGTANTATGGAGAATCAAGGAGATAAGATAAGGGTGTGGTGCCAGACCAAAGATGAGTCTGGTCACTAAGAATTACCGAAAAGGATGGTAGAAAAATGGGGATGTAATCCTGAATGATG
>OVAN01002979.1:0-30968 GCA_900406275.1 Anastatica hierochuntica
TATCCTAGATCTAGCATTAAGAACACCTAAAACATAGAGATCTAAGTTCATGTTGTCGACCCACGGCATGCTACCATCGACCCATGGGTCGACAGTAGCTCACCTTGGGCAGCAAGGCTGCCAAGGGAGGCTACTGTCGAACCAAGGTTGCCCACTGTCAACCTCAGGATCGACGGCAGGGCTCCTTGGCAGCTCCTTTTGTCTTCTTTCTCCTCTTGGATGCTCTATTTGACCCTAACTTCTTCCATAGTATTTAGATCCTTTTGTCTTTAGTTTTTAGCTCCATTTCCACCTTAGATTCACCTCTAGAGCCTCCATGAATCCACCTTAAAGTTGCACCTACAAATGCAAAGAAAATGGTATGCAAATGCAATATGCTCTTAAACTAGACTCTAAACTTAAACATATGAAATCTAAGACTTATATACAATATTTACAACCAAAATTTGGATAAAACTAAGCTAAAATTCATCAAAATATGCATGAAAATATGTACACATCAGTGTATACAGGCAAGCTTTGAGACTAATGAGGAGTATCAGATGGATTTTTGATGAAGCAAATCGGTGGTTTGTGGAGGTATTCCAAGTCACTCCTAGTCACGAAGATATTGACTTAAGCTAATATTATGGAAGAGAGGGTTAAGTTGCGATTGAAGAATGTTACACAATTTGAATGGCTTAAATTTGTCAAAGAGAAGATTAGACCAGCCTTTAAGGTATTGTCTTTTATGTCTTTTGACTTGCCTTTTTGATTAGAATGTCTTACTAACACTCATATCCTAGGCTATGAGTGATTCATACAAAGAGAGAAAGAGCTTACAGATTCCACACACTTCTATCCATAAGGGAATGGTCAGAATAGCAGAATATATGGCAACATAATTTTTCCTTACGCTAAAAACACTTGCATATATCATTAACTAGATTGATAATGGATATTTTGTTTTTCCACAAAAAAAGGAGAGTGGAGATCTATCTAAAGTGACTAAGATAAAGGTCTGGGTCAAGTCATGTACTAAAAATGATGGTACTCCAGTCAATGTGAAAGCAATGTAGAAATAAGTGATTGCTCTATTAGCTGGTTCTTGTTGAAGACTATACTTGGAATGTTAGTATTTTATTTGTTATAGAGAAAAGCAGCTGAGATTCTTGATAGTGATGCTCCATCAAATTCAACAAACCCAAGAGATGATGAACTAATAAAGCTCTTAGGACTTGATAATCTTGCCAGGAATAAGACCAACTTAGCATGTTTTCAAGTGAAGATATATTTTATGACTCAAATGGAAGAGAATCCATTTTGGTTATTTGGCATGATCTCTAAGTTAAAAGATTAACTTGCTAAATTTAGGTTACAAGTAAGCTATAATTCATCATATGTAAACTCTTAGTTTAATCACCCTTTTTATTACATGGTTTTTGACTATGAAAACCTTTATGTTGTAGAGACTAGATGTTGAAATAGGTGAAAACTCACCTGATGCAAGAGTAAGTTCTTGTATGGCTCATTTTTTTCTAGGAATTTGTATTGTAAATTCGGACACGTTCAACTTAAAAATTTTTAAAGTGGTAAGTCAAGAACCGGTCCTAAGTGTGTGTTGGTTGATTGGGATATTACTAATGGCAAAGTTGTTGAGGGACGTATAGTTTCTTCTGATCAAAAAGATTTTGCAATGACATCCAATTAGGCCCTAATGTTGTTAAAGTCTTGGTTGAAAATACAATCAAGCCAGATGCCTTTCTATGAAGATTAGGAAGTGAGATGCAATATATTGACCAAGCTATTGGAGAAATGATTGCATGGCAAGTCAGTAAGTGTGTTCTCATAGACAATGAAGACATTCCTCTTATGGTTAAGTTTCTCCCACATAACCATATACCAATCTCTATAATTTTGTAGTTCTCTTTGAGTGCATAAGCATAATGATTTATGTATGTTTATGAAGGATCCCAACGACGAATTTTTCCAGCAAATGCAAGCTTCTAGATTGGGCTTAAAGTGATGAAGTTGTTGTTGCTGAAGGACGTTGGCTTAGTCAATATCCAAAAAAACTGATTAATGGTCTTCTACTCGAACCAAGTGCGGTGAAGGTTTTTCTGGATGTGGTACATGACCCTGACATATTTCTATGGAGGCCTACTAAAGACAAGCCATATCTTGGGCATTCTTTGAAATCGTTTGTAGCAAGGTCTGCCAAGAGTGTGTGATTGACAATTACACAGCTACAACATCTGAAAGATCTCCTACTCAGAAAACTACAATATCTGCTAAAGCATCAAGTTCAAAATCGTCTCCACAAGTTTCAGTTTCTGCATCACCTAAAGTTTCACTCTCTATATCACCAAAATGTTTAGTCTTTGGTTCACCAAAAGGTTTAGTCTCTGCTTCACCAAAAGTTTCAAGATCTGCATTAACAAAGGTCCCACTATCTGCATCACTAAGTTCTAAATCTCCTAAGCAGAAAACTCCACCGTCATGTCCAAAACCTACAGTAGTAAAGAAAGCTAAACAACCTCCACAATCTCCTACTTGAAGATCTTTGGTAATTTTCTTTTATGACGAATTAATTACTATGTTGTTACTACTTTTACCATAATTAAGTACAAGTTGATGGATATTGGCGAAAGAAGCAAATTTTTGGTGAAGGAAGATGGGCTTCGGACAACCCATAAGTAACTTGACATTATGTTCCCTTAGGACCAGACGCAATCAATGTTTGGGTTGATTTAGTGAAAGTGACGAATGCAACAATTTGGCATTCATCACGTGAGATAGAGAGTATGGGAGATGCAATTGGTTCACCATTGCATTGCCAAAAGACAAAGTCATCTTGTGTAAATTAGTGATATAATACCATATATTATTGCGTATAAAAGTCTGCTACAAAGCCTTGAATCGTAGCTAAAATAATGAGTTATATTACATAGTACTATAGCATGTATAAGTGAGATACCAAAATATTTCAGAGTATTACATCGAAGCTATTACAAACCAAATATACAATCCGCATCAAACGCTATAATAGGTTAAACCAACAATTGCAATCAGAAAAACGCTATTATAGTGAAAACGTAACATAGCGTTAAAAGAATGTTATCGTACGGGAGGGGGGTCTCTTATAACTGGGGCAAAGATAAGTGATTTGGGGTCCAATTTTACCTCAGTTAAAACTTAGCTGCAAGTGTACAACATCCACAATAATAATAAGGGATCGAATCCACAGAGACTAGAGTTTCACACTTAGGACCCATTGATTTTGGATTAAGCTAAGAATGAAATATGCAGGGGACTTGTTTGATTTTTATTTGGTTTTTATAATGATTTATTATGCTAAACGAAATCCTATTCTATATGCCAATTTACAGAAGATAGATCAAAGATGAATATGCATCAGACAAGCATAAAGTGTTTAACAAGGAAACAAGATACTAAAATAAACTAGGCGCATAATGCTACGGTCTAGAACACAGCCAAAAATCTAGATCCTCTTCAACTTTGAGGTTCGGGATTCTATATCTAACCACCTAGGTTGATCGTCTTTTGGACAGCCTTGTAGTGATTAACCACACATTAATTCGATCAAGACTGATTGTTCACGATTCTAAGTCGATCTTCTTTCGAAGCCTACTTAGAAAGGCTCATCAAATACTAGATCCAGCGGTAAGTTAAGCTTTTGGAATGCATACCACTAGAGATCTATTCACAAACCAGCTTTGAATGAGAATAACATTAACGTATGAGCAAAGATGATAACATTATTGATAAAACCTAATCGATTAAGGATCTATTTCAAGAAAACTATTAAAATCTATATTACCTACTGTCTAATATGCAAATTAATCAAATAATATCATGTAAACACGAAATAATTAAGAACACCAAGCATTCATAATCATCAACGGAGAGAGGAGAAGATAAAATTGAGTTTATGGAAGAATGGATGATGTATTGATGATGAAGATGCATCTTTGGAGGCTATAACGGGTACGACCCTTAAGGGTATCATCCATGCCTCCTAAGACTATTATTAAACCCTAATCTAAGCCAACTCAAAAGCAACTATATATAGTATTTTAACAATCTATGTCAAAAAGTGTAAAATCGGGCCTTAAGGCCTCATAATGTTTGGGCATCGTGTCCAAGGGTCTTGAGTTGACTTGGAATATATCCACTTGAGTGTGGAGAATTTCTGGTTTGAAATCCAATCGGTCTTCCTTTTTTTGGCCTTTCTACGCACCTTTCATCAACGAGATAGCTTGACAAGTCTTAAGTAAAATTTGTATCTCTTTTTACACTGCTCCAAATCAGATGAAACAACTTAGAGTTGATGTCTAATTCAATTCTCTAGCGCTTGACTAAAATTCATCAAAATCCATTCAGGGAAAAGCCTTTGTCTTGGATGATATTTCTAACGATCGGAAACTGTTCAAAAAATGGCTTTTGATCCAATTATCTCCATAAAGCTCCAAAATGTATTGCTTTACCTAAAATGATTTGAAACACTACAAATACAAAACAACTACCTCTAATTGCATAAAGTTGAGTAAAAACACTAAGAAAACCTATTAAAATCCATAAGAAAAATGGTAAAATAATGACTTTATCAAAAGCGTTTGTAAAAACGCTATCTATCACATTTCATAGCTTAGATGTTGTGCTATCTATGCCACTTTTTCTTGTAGTGATAGTTTAGGATTAATCTCCTTTTGAATGCATTCTTTTTCTTTTTGTAGGGAATGGATCTTGACAAGAAATAGAAGACTTTGGAAATTGATTCTTGGTGAAAAGGAAGTGAACAACAAGCATTAATCAAAGAAAAATGAAGAAGAATCAAAGGAAATGAAAAGGAATAAAAAAGAATCAAAGGTAGCAAAATGGAGTGAAGAAGGATCAATGGAGCTTAATGTTTGTGTGGAGCAATGGAGAATTATGAAGAGAAGCAAAGAAGAGAATAATCTTTTGGAATCAACATATGGTATGCCTTGCAAAAAGGAAGTACATACAATTCAAAATGCAAAAAGATGTAGCTGTCAAGGAAGCCAACTCTCAATCTCCCAGGTGATAGTTCGTAGCATAAGGTTGATAGCAGAGAGCATTTGACAAAAAAAAAACCATAGTAAGGCAACTCTTCTCTTCCCCCTTTCCTATAAATACCCTCTTTAAGCCTCTAAAAATACGAATGCTACTTAAGCTATAGATTTTCACTTGTTATTGATGTTTTTAAGTTTGATTTCTATTAGCTAACTTTTTAATGTTGGATCTCTTTAATTATTTATGCATTTCACGTCTCTTTTATTCTTGTTCTTCATTTGCTCTTCATCTAATTTCTTATCTTTCAAAGTTTCTTCATTTCTTGCAATGTTTGGATTTTTATTGTTCTACTCAAGTTTGTTTGCCTTCAATCATGTTTTCTCATCTCATCTAACCTTCTTCTTACTTCAAGCATGAATTTTCAAGAATTTAGTGACACTTCTTGGTTTTCCATGGGCCTTAGTGAGTACAACACGTTGGATCTTGGATTTGTAGATTAGGGAGTGATTTGGAGGTTAGCTAATGATGTTTAGGGATAGATGGAACTTAGATCTCTGTGTTTTAGGTGTTCTTAATGCTACATTTAGGATAAAAAACTAGATCTTGACAAGAATACGTTTCACGCCCGAGAGCTTTTCGATGAAATGTCTAGGAAAACCTAAACTATGTTAAACTTAGATTAGTCAACAAGAGTTGTTAGTTATGAAGTTTAGTGACTAAGTGGAATGATTCTTAATGATTGCTAGGTAAATGATCACAAGAACCAAGAGTTGGATGAAATATGTTAGCTTGCAAATATGACTTTAGCCATGAAAAAGATATTAGTTCGAGCATTGATTCCATAGTTGTGAGACTTATTCTTTTGATTTCCTTCTTTCTTGTTAGTTAGCTACTTGATTACCCCTTCTCAAATTTCGAATCCGAGATCCAGTTCTCCATCATTTCAAGTCTTATTTAGTTTGTTTAGGTTGTCTTTGCATCTAGATTACTAATTCATAGTAACCATTTCTCTTCCTATTTTTAGCTTAGGAGATTTTGTATATTCCTATTGCTTCAATCTCTTGTTCTCGTGGGTTTGACTCTTAAGTACTGCAATTGCCATAGTCGAGCACTTGCGGTTTAATGAGTATTGTTAGTTGATTAAGGTTTATAAATTTAAAACTTGAAGTTGATTTAAACACTAGAAAATCGAAGCTCATCATTTGCCAATTTTTCTGGTTAATCTTGTAAACTCCTAGGCTCCTCCATGCAAGAAACAAGGTTCCTCATTCACATTTTGCCTTGAAAACCGAAATAAGACAAGATGGGACCTTCTTGTACTCTTTTTGTGGATCCATTGTATCTTCTTGATTTCCTTCATCTCTTCATTGTAAAATCTTCGCGTAATGTTTCCCGATTTACTGACAATCGAATCTGGATGTCTTCGGACTATCCACGCTGAATCTTCACATTCCAACTTTGGATCTTGAATCAGTATGATCATACACACAATCCCATGTTTTATGGATTTTGTCCTCTCCAACACTTGAATTGGCCGGTCTAAACATACATGTGGTGCGATCTCGGCCGTCCATGTGGTGAAATTTCAGTCTTTTATAATTTTGCTCAAAATGGCTCCATTTGTCTTCATATGGCCTTAGAAATCATCTTCGACGATTCCCTCATCTTAGATATTCATAAATCTTCCATAAGGGAAAATTGTCCGTTTCGTCATCCGTAATGTTGTCTGAACCATCTTGCGTGTCGCCATCCTTACGCTGATCCAGATGCACATCCAAATGGTCCATGTCATATGTATGACCTTCTGTATTAACTTCCTAGCATTGCTCTAGTCTTACCGGTCAAAACGATGTGTTTGGCCATACTTTCTTCTACTTCGTCCAACTCTCGTTTCATCCGTTCCAAGTTAGTTCTCCTTTAGCGGAAACCTTTCTTTTGTATTGGTCGTTCCTTCCAATATTAATTCTTGATTCTGAGAAAGTTCATTTTCTTGTCCATTCTTACTCCTCGACAAGGTCATTACATTCTCCCCTACTTATAAGAATTCGTCCCCAAATTCACAACTCTTCTTGAAGCGATACTCCCCTCCTTGGCTTGAAATACTCCTCCACTGCTTCTTTGTCATCAAGTTATGACAACTCCTTATGCCTTCTAATTCCTTCAAAGTCCTTCTCTTATGTCTTCTCAGGTTCCTTTGTCACATGTTTATCATTCCACCATCTGATTTGGATCATATGATACTACAACCTAGGACTCATGTCGGATATCACTACTTGATATCGCCTATTCACTATTTTCTTTGCATTCTACTTTCACACCTTTGTCGAGCCTTGCTTTTCCTTGCCTTTTCCTTGCCATCTTTCGTTCAGTGTCGCCTTAATGTGCCTTTGCCATTTCTCACCTGTTAGTGTCCTCCTGAATGTTCCTTTTCTTTCCAACCTTAGAGTCCTTCTAAGCGTTTCCTAAGCTAATCGCTAAGATAACAAGAACACTATCTCTAATAGTTTCCTCTTAGCCTTTCGTCTAACCTAGATGAAGGCTCCACGAAAAAAATCTAACCACCTAAAGATTTCTACCGTAATACTAACCATCAACTACCGTAGACTACTTCTAATGATTTCACTTCATGGCTACACACTAGGGTCTTCATGACATCCATCTACCATAGATTTCACCCTTGGTATTTCGCTCGTTCCGAAACCCACCTAATTGTGTGATATCACTATTATTTTATTGTTTTTAGTTTGATTTTCACTTATTTATTTGCAGGTTTTTAATGCTTTTTCGACCACTAGAGGTAGTTTTCTCAAATTTATGATTTTAGAAACAAAATAGATCAAATCATCAAACAAGATGGAGAAACGTGCTAATTGGAACTCATTCATATTTCCAAACAAGTTTCATTGACGAATCAAAAAGAAAGAAGCTAAAACGCTCGAGTTTTGCATTTTATCAATCTGGACAGATTCTCAGTATCAGAAAGATCACCTTGGGAAAAGGTCTTACCTTCATTGGATTGAGCTTTTCTGGTCAAAAGATTGAAATTTAAGTGTGCTTTCAAATGCAAGTCGTTTGAAGTCATTTGGAGTTGTGATCAAGTAGTTAGAACCGTTTAAGCGAAGACATGTATGTGTGTCTCGAAAATGAAGCAAGGGGAGAAGTTAGTGTGTTGTGATCGGGTGACGTAATTCCAAGAACCACTCGAGTGTTCATTTTTGTCCTAGATCGGTCTTGGAGATATTTCGTGGTTAGAGACATATTTTTCATTATATCTTTCAGTTCGCTTAACCGATTTTGATTCCCTAAAAACAACATAACCAAGGATGACATAAGAAAATCTAACATTATAAATACTTGTTTTTAGCCTTTAGAATAGGGGGAGCCAAGAATTTTAGAGAGAGCCCAAAGCTGTCAAAAGCTTTGAGAGAGATTTTCATTGTTTCTCAGGGTTCTTTGGAGAGATTCATTCGTACTTTGTTACAGAGAAGATTTCTAAACTTTTAATCTTATTTACGATGAATTTTTCTATGTTTACTTGTTGAGTTTTGTGCTCCATGTCTGAATAATTTGTTAGTTAGCTTTTACGCTAGTCAAATAGATCATGTCATCATAAGTTGCTAGTATTTTATTAGGCATTCATATTGTCTTTGTCTCGGTTAATCTTATTGCATGATTACTCTATCGCACATCTAGTAGTCAGTCCAAAGGTCGATTTTAATTCTAAAAGCTTGTTAAATCACCTGAACAGAAACCGTTGACAAGTTTAGTTACGAGGAGGCTTCGAAAGTAAATCGCATTTGCTTAGTTAACTTATCAAAACCTGAATCCATATAATGCATGTTTAGTTTCTAAAAGGTCGTCCAAAAGGTGTTGTCCATTGGTTATTTAAACATAGAATCCCAAACCTAGAAAGTGGAGAGGATATAAATTAGTGTTTTTGAGTTCTAGACATTGCTTAATTCTAATACCTAGACATTTCGGTGTTTTTGATGCATGATTCTCTACGAATGTCCTATATGCCTAACACTTTTCCCTATTAATTTACATCCTTTTATTTACTTTATGTTATTGTCTATTCTTTTTATACACACAAAACAACCTTTTTATTTTTTGTTTTACCTTAAGTCATTCATGAGATTCGTAGCGTACAATCTAAGTGCTCGTGCGATTGATAACATGAAGTACTAAAACTACGTTATTTACTTGCACTTATAGTGTCGTTTTTGGGTGAAACTTGACACCGCAACAAGCTTTCTGGCGCAGATTTTGGGGACATTATTCGTTACCTACGAGCTTTTACATTGATTTGAGTCTATAACACTTTTATTTTCAGTTTTTACGTCTTTTTCGTTTTTCGTTTCAGGTTTTATGCAAAGGAGATCTTCTTTGGACGAACCATCTACATGCAATCCTTCCATTGACATTATTGAATGTACCTTAAGGAGACAAAAGAGAGAAATATTAGCTGCTATGGAGAATTCGAACCAGAATCCTCCTCACAGACAGCCACATCTTGTGGACAATCAAGTCATTCTGCCAAACAAGGAGATGTAGCTGCTGGCCATGGACTTGCGGTCGCCCCTGATGCTCTTCTTCCACCTCAAGCCAACCTTGTTACTGTTTTTGGACATCAAGAAGTCCAAGAGAGCCCACAAAGAGCAAGTGCACTTGTTTGTGTGGATAACAAACAACAAATTCCATCTGGGAATTTTGTGAGTATACACAAAGCTTGAAGTAGTTTTGTCGACACATTTGAGGAGATATGCAGTACTACACACACAAAGGGAGTTCCATCGGACTACTCTAAGTGTAAGCTCTTTACGTTCTCACTGAATTACAAAGCTCTTAGATGGATGAAGTCGCTGCCACATCTCTCCATAATTACTTGGGACTAGTACGAAGGTGCATTTTTGAACCAGTTCTACACTAAACATAGATTGAGGTCCTTTCAAAGAAAAATATTTTGTTTTCATCAATGACCTATTGAATCCTTTTATGAATCATTAGAGAGATTCAAGGAATACACATGGGATTGCCCAAACCATTGTTTCTTTGAAGAAAATATTTGGAACATCTTCTACAATGGTATCGACCATAAGTACAAGCTTTTTATTAGACATGACCAACAATGGGAGCTTCATGACTAAATATGTGCATGAACCCAAGCTATTGATCGAGAACCTAACAGCTAGTGATTCCAATAGTAGTCCTATTTATGATAGAAACGTGCGTGGAACCAACACTTCAATAGAAGTCGCGCGAATTTCAAAACTAAAGACAATGATTTCTCAACTACTAAAAGATAGACGAGGAGTTCATGCTGTTGAGACCATTAGAGAGGCTAGTGGAGCCCCAAATATAGAGTATTTAGAAGATGGAACAGAGGAGAATTAAGAAGAAGTGAACTACATTAGCGAAAACTTCAGAAACAAAGGATACAACCAAGGATACTAAAACAACACAAATTTGTCCTAACGGGACATTAATATCGAGAACCCTCAAGATCAGTTCTATCCACCTCAAAACGTCCAACAAGGAGCTTCCTATCATCCTAAGAAACAACCTATCAATAAAGGAATGTACTAAGTGAAGCAACCATTCACTTATCCTGAAGCTAATGAATCAAATCAATAAGAGAGCTAGCTTGAGACAATGGTGAAACAAATCTCTCAAAAGATGAAAAAAAAACGACAAGGAAGTTAATGAGAGGCTGTACAATGTCAACAGTGAGTTCAAAAAAAGTACGAAGCCGCTACCACGCATATCTAGAAGCATGAAGTTCAAATTGCTCAAACAAGTGAAGCTGTCAAGAAATAGGAAATCCAGCGAAATCTTTCTCTAAAGTTGCCAACTTAAGGGAAGTTTAGGAGGTCATGTCTATTGATAAGGCACCTCTTCAAGACCTCAGTTCTCAATATAACTCTCCTCTGGAACGTTTACCAAACGAATCCAAGAGAGCTTACAAGAAGAGACTTAAGACAATTCCTTTAGCGAAGGTCAAATTCCCAGGGAAGTTCATCATTCCTTGCTCAATAAATAAGGTAAAGATTGATTATTACTTATGTGATACTGGAGCTAATGTGAATGTGACATCACTAATCATGGCTTTCGACCAAGGAGTTTCAAACTTTTGACCATATCAAATCTCTATCGAGTATGCCGATATGTCTACACCCACACCATATGGATGCTTTCCCGATGTGCTGCTTGAGATAGGAGGGATTCTCATCCCTGATGACTTTCAAATTGCTCTTACTGGAGCAATCTTCGATTTCCCCAACAAGGGTATTTCTTTAGCAAGAGTGAACAAGCACGTATTTTACCATGCTTTGAGCTACAACTCTAGAGAAAATGAAGCTATTTCAGAGGACAAGAAGGTTAGTCTAAACCCTGGAAATAGCCACAAGACGTAATAATTCTCCAAGAAAGAAGCTACATCCATCAAAACACTAATTTCTTTAAAACCGATGAATGTGGATGCAAAAGAGAGATTCTTTTGCTACCAAGAACAAACTGAACCATTCACAGATGTGGATGAAGAATAACAGGAGGTCTACAAGTTTCCAACATAATTTTCTAAAGTCAAGATCTGAATTCCCATTGGTCTTTACGTGAAAAACGATGAAATTTCCAAAAAGAAGCTTGAGAGCACTCTTAAGCTATTCCTGAAGACGTTTGTAACCCTAAAACCTAACAGTGGAACTACTCAGACATAATGGACAGAGCAGAAATCATAGATGAATTAAACGACATAATGATATTAAAAAGATAAAAGGGGTTCAGAAAGCTTCCCAAAAGTCTGTGGATGCAGAGTTTCTTCTCCCCAAAGCATACAAAGAAAAAGCTCAAAAGTCTATGCTCTGGGGTATTTTTTGAAATATCTGGAAATTCTTGGGCAAAAAGGAAAATTTCCGTAGCTAGACAACATGTGATTACGAAAATGGGCAGAACTTTTGATTACACCGTTGGATTGTCTTCAAACCACCTCCATATGAAAGCTAACTCACATGGCTATCGTGTGTCAGAAGTTCAGCTCGATCCAACGGTGGAAAAATTTTCACATAAGGCCAAACTTATGATCTATCAGCATAATTATGCATCTTCATAAGTGTATTTTTGTCCAAATTGCTTCATTTCTCTCCAAAGCACCTTAAAACCTGTAAAAAAACCCCAAAGAACACCAAAAGTCTCCAAAAAGTCTCTAAAAGAAACCAAAAACACAATTAGAAGTTAGAAAAAACAGATATATATCAATTCACCTAGACTTGAACCTTTGCTTGTCCTCAAGTAAAGACTAACAAAATCCAAGTTGGTGAAAAGGTTTGAAAACGCGGAGACTCGAGAAATCTCACTGAACCTTGCCCTGCAAAAACATTTCATCTGACCGCGTAAGTAAACAAAAATATTAGACATTCTCACCTAGTTCCCCACAATAACTTCCCAAGCCTATCTATACTATAAATGCCAAACTTGCAAACTCAATGTCCCATCAGTTACCTCTCTAAAATTCATTAAAATTGGGCTTAGGTTTCTCATCAGAAATCAATGTCAGGAAAGGGCTCGATATAAGGAGGAATGGTTTCAGCGGTGGAGTTTAGGTGTTTAGGGCTTTCAGGAATGTAAACAAATGCATGACATTATGCAAAATCGCAGGAGAGATGGATCTATTGATAACCATAGTTCCTTTACTTACTAAAAATATTGATATAAACCCCAAACGACCAAACAATCCTTGAAAATCAAGTTCTTGGAGAAAGCTGAAAAATACTGAGACAAACACATTTTCTGGCCTCAAACATGTGCAATTTTCGGATTATATTTTTTCCTTCTTTTTTTCGTTTTTCGTTTTTTTTCTTTTCTTTTTTTTGTTCATTTTTTTTCGTGCACATTTCGGGTAAGGCCATTTCTTTACAATACAGAACTCAGTACAACATTAAAAACAGCGAGAGAAAATGAATCAACCACCATCTTATGCTATCATCACAAAATTTTACTTTTAAAGTTAAGCATAAACCCAAAAGACATTATTAGATGTCTAACCACCTATCATTCCACTAACCAATCCTAAGCAGCATAGTACACTATGTCAATCCTATTCTCTTTATTGCTTTTGCACATGTGTGCACATAGATGAAAAATACAAAAATGAATGGATCTAGAAAGGAGGAAAGGTCAAGGTGTGGTACCAAACTAAAGATGAGTCTGGCCATTCAAGAAGAAAGAGTGGTAAAAAGGTAGAATATTCTTGAATGTCAGCAACTCCCTGCTGAAATCCTGAGATCTTGTTCCGCCGCTGGTTAGATCTGGACTTGGTGTAGAAGTGAGCAAGGAATGCTCCCTTAACTTCGTCCCAGGAGGTAAGAGATGCAGGGAGGGGGAAGTGATGTGTACCATCTTTGGGATTTATCAACCAGAGAGAAGATGAATAACTCTCACTTCGGGTAGTCTGGCAGAACACCATTGGAACGAGTGGTACTAGCAATTTCTTCAATCATTTAGAGATGCTCCATTGGGTGCTCAGCTGCAAGGCCATGGAATTGATACTGCTTCGCCGGTTGAATCACATGAGCCTTGATTTTCGTAGTCTTGCCTCTCAGTAGGCGCTAGCCGGATGGGACTTCTGTTCACGAAGAAGGCCTCCAGTGAATCGAAATCTCCGATAGTTTAGAGCTTGGACAGTTCATATACATGCTGCATTTTGCCAGAGGACTCTCTAGGATAGGGAGATTGCTTTCTTGTTCTCCTAGCAGGTCTGTTCGTGAGTATGCTATCAGGCACAGAGCGCCACAAGTTCCTGTAGCTGTTGCAGATGATGATGACGAGGAGACTGAGAGTGAGGAGTCTGATGAGGAGGAGACTCGCGCGGCTCTTGCGCTAGAGGAGACCAGACAGATCGAGGAGCGTTCCAAGAGGAGAGCAGACTACGCCTCCGGAGATGCAGGCATGCGCCCTAGAGCCAGACCCGGACAGAGGCCTAACACTTCCCATGCAACTCAGTAGTTTCTCTTTCCTTTTTCTTTGCATTTCAATTTTATTTTTCTTTTTATTTGGATTGTAATTTTTATTTGCTACTTACCCCTTCCTTGGATTTGTTTCACACCGAGACAGTGTGAGATAAGTCTGCCGGAGGTTACTTATGCTTTTCTTTTTCTTTTGGTGTGATGTTTGAATCATTTTGATGCTTTTATTGAGTCAATTTTATGGATTGTTTATGGTTTATGATGATTTCAGACGATGATCTCTGCGCATTCCACTTTATTTATTTTCTCATTGACCATTTCATTTGTGCTTTTAGGGCAGGCAAACCGGAATAACTCATGACCAAACTCCGCACCAGAAATCTTTGGAACTGAGACTTTTGTCTGAAGTGTTATTAACCCTATTTATCTGGACTACTAATGAACGTAATTGTTGTGATCTAGGAACTTGAAATCCGGAATCAAACCCATCATTCAGGATTACATCCTCATTTTTCTACCATTCTTTTCGGTAATCTTGAGTGACCGGACTCATTTTTAGTCGGGCACCACACCTTTAGCTTATCTCCTTGAATCTCCATGCATTTCTTTTTCATCTTATATGCACACATGTGTTAAAACAAAGGAGAGAATAGGGTAGACATGATCCTTCTAATTGCTTAGGTAGGACTGAGCAATTTAGATGGTTAAGAAACGATCCTGAGTGTTTGATTTTGCGGTGTTGGGTGTTTTAGTGGTTTAGATGGATATGTTGCATTTCTTCGTGCTGTAAGGGTATTTTAAAATTAAAAACGTCATTATGAAGCAAATTTCTATCAGATTTTCGTATGAATAAAAAAACGAAAATTACATTCTTTTTCTTTATATCTGGTTTAGAAATTAGCATTTGCATATTATTTTGCTGTTAGAGTGCACCCTGAAGATTGCACGTATTCAATTTACTTTATGATTGGTGGTTTGTACTTAGGTAGTTAGGGGACATGGATATCAATATACTCTTTCTCTCCTGCGATTTTGCGTAATTTCTTGCATCCTGGCGCAAATTTGATACCCCAAAGCACTCTAAGCCTCACCATTAAAAGCCTTGAATACCTAGCCTGAATTCATGATTATGAGTTCTTTGGTGAAAAACTTTCACGCTTATCTTGGTGAATTACTTTGTATACCTAGCCTGAATGTTGAGTTTGTAGGTTCATATTTTGGAGTATGGATTGGCTTGGGAGGTCATGCAAAGATTCTTGGGGAGAATGTTCTAACTGCTCTGAGTCTATATGGTTAGCGAAAGTAGTGCAGAGTAAGGTCTATTGATAGCATAAGATCCATTCAGTTTTCAAACTTCTTTTCCCGTAGGCTTAATCTTCGTTTCCTTTACTTGAGCACAAGAAAATATTCAAGTATGGGGGATTTGATGCGGTAGCATTTTAGTGGTTTTATTAAGGTTTTTAGTCGAGAAATATGGTTTTTAGTATGTACTTGGATCTCTTTGGAGCGAATTTGTGTTCTTTTGTGTTTTTACAGGTTAAGAGCTTGAATTTATAGAAAGAACGCATTTTTGACGGATTTCAAGCATCGAATGAAGTCTTTGTGTAAAGCTGAAATGTCTTGACAGAAGGATAGGGATCGATCCTTGTCTAGGATCGATCGATCCGTGTCTCGAATTTCGCAGACCGATTTTGAAGAACCAAACCAAACTTATCGTGAACCGGATTTCATAACTAAAACCTAAACTCGTGTTTACACTTTCATTATGTTTTTTCTCAGTTTTGAGAGCAAGAGAGAGATTTGTAACCTAAGGAGAATAATCATCTTCCGTACTTCGAATCTGACAAGAATTCAGAACCTTTACTCTTTATTTTTGATCAATACAATCATGTCTCTCTTATTTTATTTGTGCTTGTTCTCTAATCATGAGTGAGTAGTTTGCCTGTTGGGTTTAGAATTCTCGCATAGGGATTCATGAACTGTTGACATAGAATTGTTTTATTAGGGATTTAATCAATTGGATCTTCATCTAGGATAGTCCGTAATGCTGAAATTAACTTGATCACTTAGTTTCTGATATTAGATTGTTTAACGCCTGGAAAGTGTTAGATTAAATGCCTGAATGAATCCTAAATGAGCAACTTATCTTAAGCCAATGGAAGTTGATGTTTAAGTGAATTGAGAACCTACCAAACCCTATTAGAATGCATGATTAGAATATGAGAGTTAATGGAAGTTAGTCTCAAGGTTTCGGCCTAACACTAAAAATTTCTAGTGAGTGATTTTCCTTTATACAATTTCCTTAAATTATATGGATTTAAGGTTCGATCAAATGAGCAAAAGGGAATTTATAAAAATTTAGGACCCTTAAGATTCATGGAGAGTTATTCCATTTGTCCTCCATTGATAGAGAAAGAAAAGAAAAGAAAAGAGATTGATAGAAAAAATAAAATGATACCCTAGAAAAATAGAGAAAAATCGATTCTCTAAGGGGATGATAGAACAAATAAAATGAAACCCTAGAAAAGTAGGAAAAAATCAGCCTCTAAAGCATATGAATAGAAAGGGGATTTTGCTTTACGAAGGTTTAATGTGTTTAGGAACTTGTTTGAGTATGAGTCACTTGTTCTTCGATCAATATTCCCTCGATGAGACCGCACTTTAGACAAAATTAGGGGCCAGTGGAGATATCTTTTTCTTTGTGATTTTGGCTCGAATCGCGATGGTGGTTAAGCAAGGTGGAGTATAGCGAAGTTAACTTTTGTTTGTTGATACTGATATATGAAGATATGCGAGAGGAGCCTGAGTAATGTTTCAGATGACAATGGTAGGTTTCTGCGTTTTCAAACTTCTTTCTCATTCTTGAATTTCATGTTAGTGTGGGGGGATTTGATAAGACTATTATTTTACTGTTTAGTTCGATTTTTACTTATTTATTTGCAGGTTTTTAACGCATTTTCGACAACTAGAGGTAGTTTTCTCACATTTGTTACTATAGGTACTAAATAGGTCAAATAATCAAAAAGGATGGAGCAACATGATAATTGGAACTCATTTATATTTCCAAGAAATTTTCATTGACGGATCAAGAAGACATAAGCTTAAACACTTGAGTTTTACATTTTATCAATCTGGACTAATTCTGAGCATCAGAAAGATCACCTTGAAAGAAGATATTTCCTTCGTTGGAATGAGCTAATATTTGGTAAGAAGATATAATTTTAAGTTAGCTTTCTAATTCAAGTGGTTTGAAATCATTTGGAGATGTGAACGAGAAGTTACAACCGTTTAAGAAAAGACATGTCTGTCTGTCTCAGAAATGAAGCAAGTTGAGTAGTTAGAGTGATGTGACGAGTTGACGTGATTTCCAGCACCGGCTGAGTGTTTATTTTTCTCTTAGACCTGTCCTGGAGATATTTCATTGTTAGTGACAGATTTTGCATCATATCTTTTGGTTCACTAAACCGAGTCCGATTCCGAGAAAACCGACATAACCAAGGACGACTTAAGAAGACCTAGTATTATAAATGCTTGTTTTTATCCTTTAGAATAGGAAGAGCCACATATTTTACAGAGCACAGAGCAATCAAAAACTTTGAGAGAGTATTCCATTATTTTTCATTGTTTCTAAGTGTTTTTGGAAAGATTCATTCCGTACATCGTTATAGAAAAGATTTCAGAACTCTTAATCTTATTTGTGATGATTACATCCATGTTTACATGTTGTGTTTAATGCTCAATGTTGATAACATCATTATTTTACCACTTTTCCTATGGATTTTGATAGGTTTTCTTAGTGTTTTTACACATCTTTATGCAATTAGATGTTGTTTTCTTGTATTTATAGTGTTTTAAGTCATTTTAGGTCAAACAATGCATTTTGGAGCTATACGGAGCTAATTGGATCAAAAGACAATTTCTAGACAGTTTCCGAACATTAGAAGTACCATCCAAGAAGAAGGCTTTGCCGTCAATGGATTTTGATGAAATTTGGAATTGAGCTATAGAATTGAATTAGCTTTCATCTCCAATTGGTTTCATCTCATTTGGAGTGGACATAGGGATACAAATTTTACTAAAGACTTGTCCAGTTGTCTCGCAGATGAAGGGTTTGTAGAAAGGCCAAAACAAAAGGAAGGACATTTGGATTTCGAGCCAGGCATTCTAGAGACTCAAGTGGACCTTTTCCAAGCTTCTTCAAACACATGAACTCAACTCAAAACCCTTGGACACGAAGCCCAAACATTATGGGGCCTTAAGGCCCGGGTTTACATAATTATGACCTAACTGAAGAAGCACTATATATAGATGTTTTTAGCCTCTTAATTTGGTAGAGTTGGCTTAGATTAGGGTTAAATAACACTCTTAGGAGGCAGGAACGATACCCTTTGGGGTCGTGCCATTTGTAGCCTCCATAGATCCATCTTCATCATCAATATATCATTCATTCTTCCATAAACTCGGTTTTATCTTCTCCTCTCTCCTTTGATTTGATATGAATGCTTGTTGTCATGATTGATTTCGTGTTTACATGTTTTTAATCTATTAGTTTGCATGTTAGACAGTTGATTACAAAGAGTCAATGAGTTTACTAGAACAAGGTTTTATCAATAATGTTATGACCTTTATTAATTCGTTAATGTTATTCCCGTACGAAAGCTGGTACGGGAATATATCTATAGAGGTATCCATTTCAAAAGCTTGACTTACCACTGGATCTAGTATTTGGTGAGCATTTCTAACTAGCCTTCGAAAGTATATCGACTTAAGAATTGTGAACAATCAGTCTTGATCGAATTAATGTGTGTTTATATACTATAGAACCGTGCAAAAGTCGATGCATCTTGGTATTTAAACATAGGATCTCGAACCTCGAAAGTTGAGAGGATTTACCCTAGTGGTTTTTTTCTAGACCAAAACTTTATGCCCCTAGTCGTGTTTAACTCCTGCTTGTTTACTTGAACTTATATGATGTTTGATGCATATCTTATCATTGATATATCCCATGTAAATGAGCATATAGATTAGGGTTTCATTTTGCATCATTAAAACATAATAAAAACAAAATAAAAACAAAATAAACACTCTGCATATTTCATTCTTAGCCTAATCCAAAGTCATATGAGTCCTAAGCGTGAAACTCTAGTCTCTGTGGATTCTATTTCTATGTTTTATTTTGAATGATGTACACTTGCAGCTAGGTTTTAACTGGGGTAAAACTTGACCCCACACCATGTTTTTGGTGTTGTTGCTGGGGAACTAGTAGTCTTTGCCTTAAGATTTAGATCTAGGATTTAGTCTAGGAAATTTTTTCTTTCTTTTTCTTTTGCTTGTAAAATCGGTTTTTCTAGAACTAGGATTTCGGTTTTTCTACTAACAGTAGGAACTTAGATTTTTCTATATAGATTTATTTAGGATATTAACAGTTATATTTAAGTTAGAATATTAGAAATTTCGTGCCTATTATAAATTATCTTTTAGTTTAGTATAAGATTATACTTTTCCATTTTAGATCAAGATTTTCCTTTTTTCGATACTATTAACTTTTTCTCTTTGATTTTTCGGGGAAACCAAAGAGAAATAGGACCATATCCTCACTATGACCACATTTTTGATGAGTTCCAGCCCCAAGATCATCATAAAAATTTATATTAAGGAGGTGCCAAGGTACATCCTTAGAAACATCAACCATGGAGAGACCTTGAAGACCCTAGATTTCACATCCATGGAACCATTGATCCAAAGAAAATGTACCAACCTTAGATAAGCCATTGCAGAGTATTGTTAAGACTCAAACATTGCTGGAAATAATCACAATTCCAACAAAGACGAGCAGTACTTCAAAGAAATCATCGGAGCATCGAAAATCGAAGATTTCGATAATTTCTATCACCTGAAGCTCAACATCGAATCACCAATCTATATCTTTCCAGCCATGTCCTACCCCTTCTAAGGTCCATTATAACGTGTCAATGGATCTTTTCAAGTGCTAACTTGAAATCTTGGTGGTACAATTCATCAAACATCGAAGAGAAGCGGAGCATAAGTTCGAAACGAAGTCTGATAACATGAAAATCGACTAGTCAAAGAAATTTTAGAAGCTTGTAGCTAATCCCCAGACCCTTGAAGTCTCGCTAAATGCATTATGAGAGGTTGTAAAGGAAAGAACTTCAGCCCATTCTACAGGAGATCATAACACCGAAGAAAATTGGTATGTGGCATCAATAAGAAGATTCTTTTTGTACCAAGTGGAGAACGTCCAGAGCTTCAAAGGACTGATACTAAAGACATTTTTGATCTTGATTTAAAATTCAAAAGGATCTATAATGTTCTTCTTATGAAGAACATGGAGCTAGAAGGAAAAACCGGTAAATTTGCCACAAACCGATGAAATAAGCACTCATATGAGGAGATTTCCATCCCTTCACAACCTGATCATGGAAGAGATAAATCATGATTATAATTTCATTCAAGCTTCAGGAGCTAATCTTGATGGATCATTCGTTTACCTCAAAGAATATGAAGAAAAACGTGTAGAGAAAGCCTTTTAAAACTCACATGCTTTGAAGATATACCTAAAGACCAGCAAGGAAGGTGTATAGCCACGTGATTCAATGGTTGGCCAGAAATTTTTTACTCCAAATTTGATGTATTACATGCCTTGGATGAGTTCTCTAAGGATCCAATTTTCAAAATCGAGCAAAAAAGCTCGGTTTGCTCTTACACGCGAAGAAATTTTCAAAACTGAAGAAGATGTCTTGGAAGCATTGGAGCTGCTATGAATTGGTATAAATGGACTAAGGAATTCATAAATTTCATCACGAAGTCTTACAAGTCGTGCAGAACCTTCACACTTCCATCCATGACAATTTCAGGTTCTCATCTCTACTCTATGGAATGAACCGAAGAAGAAAGCTCAGGAACCCATTAAAGATCTAAATTGATTCATTGGAAAGATGAGGAAAGGAAATCACAAGCCTCCAATCTGAGTATCATCATCACATAAAAATGCCCAGGCGTCGAGATAAAGACTTTAAACAAGCGCTTTGTGGGAGGCAACCCATATTCTATCCCTTTAAGTTTTTTTTAATTTGATTTTTAGAATAAGATCTTCGGATTAGTGTTAATTAATTATGTTTTTATATGATTTTAAAATGTTTTTAATAGTTTTTGTTCTTTTTTTTGGAGAAAACTAATCCGGACATGTCTGGACGTTTGGACAAGCCATCCGAGGCAAGAAAGGCTCACGACCGGTCGCGTGCAGTCTTTTGGCAAAAATTGGTCATAGGCTTCACGCCATTTGGTCACAGCCCCAGCCCCTCTCTGCCTCAACCCTTTTCCAGCTCCGGCCCATGACATTAATCTGATCGGCCGCCTGCCCTTTTACGACCCCCGACCGGTGTGCCCGACACCGGCCATGACACTCTTATTGGCATAACCTGGCTCAGCTCTTCCACCAACCGGTCAGACTCTTCACCAAAAATTTTCCCCATCCAACCATCTATTTCCGCAAACCAACTATCCATTTCCACACCCCGACCACCCATAACAACACCCGGACGCGTATATGGCCTAGAAAACCCATCCGGACATCCTTTTTCGCATTTTTTTGGTCGGATCAATACCAAACTCAAAATCTTCATGTACCAGCACCTAACTCACGTCATATTCATCAAATCAAGGTGTTTTGAAGGCTGGGACGTTCAAAACACAAAGCACACACTTGGAGCTTCACGGATTCTCAAACGAGCAATTTTTGTAACCGAGCCAAACCATATCCGCCAAGTAAGAAACTAACCAAAGTTTTTCAAGTACTTAATACAGGTCACAAGGAGTATCTTGAGATGTGAATTCACTCCTAAAGACCATAAGAATCAAGGGCGAGGCTTTGGAGATGATATTGCAACAATTCAGACAATAAAGGAACTTTAAGAAGGAGTATCTCTTTTAATCAAAGCCAAGGTGTATTGTGACCAGAATAAGAAGTATTTTAAGGCTACCAAAGTTTTGATCAAGGCAGAGCCGTTCTTCAACTACATTTGAAGGGTCAAAAATGCGATCAATAGGACCAAGGCCACAACTGGAGCATCTAGAGAAAAACTTTAGCCTAACCAACTGCCACATGTTGGAGTCAAAAACGGTAACATCGAAATCAACGCCCAAGATTCCCGAACGACTCTCAAAAGATCTCGAGATACGAGTTTCGAAACGATAAAAATCACCGTAAACATCAGATAATCATATCGTTTCGAAGACAAGAGCAAGACTCGTGCCAAAGTCTAGTCGCCCGTGGGCGACTAGACACGAACCATATCTAGTTGCCCATGGGCGACTAGACTCATGCCAAAGTCTAGTCGCCCGTGAGCGACTAGACACCAACACTGTCTAGTCGCCCATTGGCGAATAGACTCGTGCCAAAGTCTAGTCGCCCATGGGCGACTAGACACGGACAACGTTTAGTCGCCCACGGTTGACTAGAACACGTCCTTTCGCTCATCTTCTCCTTCAAATCAACGTTTGACTATCTCTTGTTTCGTCTCGATTAGAGTTTCCGTTAAAGTTTCGCGATAATAATCGTAAAGACTTGTTCTTTTCTTAAAAACTTCATAGCGATTGTATAAAATGATAACGGTTAACTAGAACACCGATATTATCTTAACTATGCGATTGGTCTTATCATTTCACGAAATCATCACTGCGTAATACTACGAAGAACGATTTCTCCAAAAGAAATCGTAAAAATCACTTAGCCGCAGAACGGCCCAGGAAGACCCAAAACGCGATAAAAAGTCCACTTACGATTCCGGACGAGAATTGGCAAAACTGTGTCAACGATTTACCCGAGTTCCGCAATAGATAAATGGAAAACGGGATAAAGTCAAGTTTAGAAACGGAAAATCAAGAAGATAAGGAATATTCTCGAAAAATAAATATTCCCGTGGAAGGATGTACTCAAATCTTGGGCAGAAAAGGAAATGGAGCATATCTACAAAGGAATATATAAGAGAGGCTAAGGAGAAGAACGAGGAGATACGGAAACTTCTTAACAGTTCACACTTAGAGAAATTAGGTTTATTTTCGTTTTTGTTAGGGAGCTGCGTCTCAACTAGATTTACAAGTCTTACGCTGTTAGAACTAGGATACTCGCCAGCAGCTCTTGCGGCAACAGCTTATAACATGTTGTAACGCTCAACGCAGATTCGGAATAAGATCTCTATTGCTCAACTCTGATTTTCGATTTTCTTTTACTTTTATTTTTGTCGTCTGTTCTTTTGTATATTGATATGTCGTTGTTTGGTTTAGCAGAAATCCGACACCTCAAGGAAAGTTAGGGTTCACTGGCTTTCCTTCGATTACGAAAATCAACAGTGCGAATTTCGGTTCCCACAGTTTGACGCTAGAAGGAGAGGGGTTGCAGATTCTTTCACGCCAAATCCCAGATCGATCAAGAAACACCATGCTTATATAACAGAAATTGTTGTCATCTATTTCAAGGATAGACCAACGGCCGATCAGGCCTACCCTCGCAACGATCTCCTTGTTATTGATTAATGATTCAAAATATCGATGTCACGAGAATATTAGTCAACACTAGCTATTCGGCTGATATTATCTTAAAAAAACATTCTCGAGAGAATGGAAATCAAACTCTCTGAAATCACAGGAAGTCCGAGCCGAGTGATAAGCCTCTCAGGAGAAGCTACTAAGACCCTCGACTCGATTAACCTTACGGTTAAATCTAGGAGCGCTGCAAAAATCGTGGAGTTCTTAGTTATAGATCGTCCCGCTTCATACAATGCGATCGTGGGCGTTCTGTGGCTAAACTCCATGCAAGTGTACCATCTACATACAACTACTGTCTCAAATTTCTGACCCCATTTTGGAATCGAAACAATCCAAGGAGACCGTAACGTTTCACAAGTCTGTTTAGCTGCCAAACTAAAACGTAAAAACACGACGGCGGAAGATTTCTTACAAAAGAAAAAGAAAAAAGATTATGTCGAAGACGCCTTGGAACAAGATCAAACCGAGATCTTCTGGCAGTTACGGAAAGCCGAAACCTCGGAAGAGAAATGTGAACCAACTTGCGAGCTTGTCGTCTCGGTATGCCTCGACGAAGAGTTCTCTGAGCGTTGCATTGAAATCGGCGCTAATCTCTGCGATCCCATAAAAACACAGCTTATAGCTTTCTTAAAAGAGAACTTTCGCACGTTCGCTTGGACCGTAGAAGACATGCCAGGAATTGACATCAACGTAACATGTCATGAACTCAACGCGGATCCGATTTAAATACCTGTCAAATAGAAAAGGCGAAAATTAAGACCATAACGCGCTACCGCAGTCAACGATAAAATAGAAAAACTCCTAAAAGTCGGATCTATAACAAAAGAAAGATATCCAGACTGGCTCGTCAATCCCGTTGTAGTCAAAAAGAAAAACGAAAAATGGCGATTCTACGTTTATTTCACCGATCTCAATAAGGCATGCCCGAAGGACAGCTTTCCGTTGCCACACATTGATCGCCTGGTAGAGGCCACGGCGGGAAACAACCTCTTGTCGTTTGATACGATCATGGCAAGCTCAAGCTCGGAGGAAGATGCACCTGAGCCATAAGGAAGGATCACACGATCCAAGACCAAGGAGTTAGCTCCAGAAGCCAGAGTAACACGTTCAAAAGCTAAGAAGTTGGCTAAGGAAGTTCGAGCCCTGATTCACACGGAAATGGATGATCATTAAGCCACTGCTATCTACAACATATTCACCCATATTCCGCAAGAAGAACCAAGTTACTTTACTGAATAGCCAAGTGCTCATAGTTGTACTCTTTTTCCTTAAATGCGCGGTTTTATCCCACTCCGGGTTTTCCGAACATTAAGGTTTTAACGAGGCAGGATGAGTTACTTTCAATAAAGCTATTTAGTGAGTTATTTGGTTAAATGTCAAAACAACACACTACGTGCTGTTTTATTTTGTTTTAATTCAGACTTCATGTTGTTTTTCCTTATTTTAAAAACTACTTGTTGTTTCTTCTAAGGGTATGTTTCGAAACCCTACGGCTCATGTGCCTCCTTTATTTTCCTTAAATTTTCCTGCCCCCTTGTTAAAGAAACTCAGAGAATAATGTAATAGCAAAAAAAACATCAACTTTTCTCCATTGTTCTCTCATCTTCGATTCCTTGTTTCTTCATTGAATCCGAACTTTCAACAAGATTGTTTCTTCCTAGAAGTTCTTATATCCAGCAACCAAGAGTATCACCACTTGATTGTGTCGGAATCACCATTCCCTCACTCATCATTCACGCCATAACACCTCTGTCCATTCCATCCCCTCTACGTTCTTCGCTGCTAACTCTCATCCTTACCATCGCATGAACCATCCCTCCCTGTCACAGTCTTAATCTTCAGAGTTGCATTCCTAGGATCATATCATGTGGTATCAGAGCCACTCTGAACCCTAAAGGCTCAAGAAAAGAAACTCTAATCCTTTTTCCTTTTGAATTTCAGATTTGTTAATTACTAACCTTTTCCTTTTGTGAAAAAGAAAACTGTTTTGTTTGCTTTTCTGAATTTATTCTTTGGTCAAGGAACTGATTTCTTTTGTGTTTTTGTAGGAGATCACGAGGATTAGCTATTGCACTAAACTGTGGAATAAGCTAAATTTGTCGTGATCCTATTTTGTTTCCTCTCTTGCATTAACTTGTTATCCATGTTGAATCTTTTGCTTTCTCTTGCTGTTCACGTGACTTTGTTGCACCAAAATTGATCCATTGTCTTCTGTTTTAACTTGTTATAATCGTGTTTTGGTTGTTTCACTTGGTGTCAGTTTCAGTTCCGAAATTTGGCTAGGGTTATCATTAGAAACACACCCATACCGAAACTGTTTTGTGTTTGCTTGCTTCAACTAGTTTGCGTTATCCTTGGTGTGCTTTCCCAGGTGTTTTAGGCTGTGTTAGTTGTTGATCTTCAGCATATTCTGGTGAATTAGGATCATAGCTCAGTTCTGAAATTCTGCTTAAGCTAAAGAAAGTATTGCTAAGTGTATTGGTACCTTCCTTGGTCATTTTTCCTTAGAACTATTTACTTTGAGTGTCTTTGTTTTGGTTTTCAGGTACCATGGAGCTATCTCCAGAGGCCATGGAAACTCTTAGCAAGATGATAGCTCAGCAGATCAAGGATTCCTCTAAAGACCTCTCCAATCAAATCACAGCCCAACTCAATGATCAACTCGCTCAACAGATGGATCAACTCAACGCAAAAGTTGATACCATTCTCAAGGAGATGATTCAAGCACGAGCATCCACTAGAGAAGAATCATCACATACTCCAACTCCTTCTGAAGCCTTACGTTTGCACAAGGGCAAAGGCCATATTGGCACCTCAACTCAACGGCCGACAACCACGTCTAGAGGGATTGATCTAAAAGGTCTTGATCATTGTAATAGGCAGCTTCTTCTTGAAAGAACACACGTTGGCCTCCAACGGCCGACAACCACGACAACCACGTCTACCACGTCCACGACAACCACGTTACTAACAAAGCTGCTTTTATTAATGCAGATGTTGGTAGGCGTAGACCTGCTGGTCCAAGCTCACGTATCCAAAGATATGGCGAGACCATTGGAGGCCAACGTGTGTTCTTTCAAGAAGAAGCTGCCTATTACAATGATCAAGACCTTTTAGATCAATCCCATGACAGTACCATCCGTGCTCGAGGCCGAGAACCACGTTTAGATGTTGATCCTGTGCAGCAGCAAATCAAACATCTCAAAATTCATTTCCCTTATTTTATTGGTTCAAATGATCCTGAATTATATCTTGATTGGGAACGTACAATGGAATCCAACTTCTTGGTCGCAGGTACCTATCCAGCCAACAAGGTGAAGATAGCCATATCTAAATTCAGTGACTATGCCTTGCTTTGGTGGGAACAGCTTTTTCTCACTCGTGTTCGTGCCGATGAAACTCCCACTACCACTTGGACGCAATTACTCATGCAGATGCGCAAGAAGTTCATTCCGACTCACTAACATATGGAGATTCTCGGCAAGATTAGACGCCTAAATCAAGGTTCTAAGGCTGTCCGGGACTATTACCAGGAACTGGAAACTCTTTTGATTCGTGCAGGTCTTCAAGAAGGCGAAGATATGGTTATGTTTAGGTTCTTGGGAGGACTTAGCCGTGACATACATGATAAATTGGAGCTTTAGACTTACGTAGACATTGATGAGATGGTTCACAAAGTAGAACTCATTGAAGATCAAAACAAAAGGCGTATTATCAGGACCTCCTTCATGCCCACTACCTCATGGCCAAGAGACAACAACACCATGTCCAAACCTGTCTACTCCAAAGATACTAAGCCGTCACAACCCGTGATAAAAGAGGGAGTAAAACCTGACTTTAAACTTAAGTATAATACGTCTCTAACTGGTGTACATTGTTTCAGGTGTCAAGGGATGGGACACTATTCTCGTGATTGTCCTAACAAGAAAGTCTTCATGTTACGAGATGATGGAGAGATTATTCCTCAATCCGATTCTGACGGTGAACAAACCTATGAGGAAGAAGAAGACTTACCTCTTGTAGTGGGAGAGCTCTTGGTAACTTGGAGAACTCTCACAGTTCAACCTCAATCTGAGGAATCATGCCAATGAGAAAATCTATTTCATACCTGTTGCCTCGTCAAAGGTAAGGTATGTAGCTTGATTGTAGATAGCATGAGTTGTACCAATGCAGCTATCGAGGTGATGGTTTTGAAACTTGGACTAGAAACGCAACCACACCCACGGGCATAAAACCTCCATTGGCTCTATAATTGCAAAGGTATTGACATCAACAAACAATTCAAGGTTTTTCTAACCATTGGCAGGTACAAAGATGAAATCCTATGTGATGTTATAACTTTGACGGCCAGCCATATACTGCTTGGGAGACCATGGCCATCAGATCGTAAAGTTCTACATGATGGCTTCACTAACAAGCAGTCATTCAATCACAATGGCCGAAAGGTGATCCTACTGCCCATGACTCCTAGCGAGATTTACAAAGACCAGCTCATAGCCAAGTCTAAATCCACGCTAGAGAAAGAACAATCCACTAGTTTTGTTCTTTACTTTAATGCCAGGGACGTATCTTAATGCATTGATGCTAATTTACCTGTGTATAGGGTGATATATAAGGAATCCATAGTTAGTGCTAATGATCGTCTTGAGCTGCCTGTTGGAATGTCTGATCTTTCACAGGAATTTAGTGATGTCTTTCCAGAAAACATACCGCCTGGACTCCCACTAATCCGTGGTATAGAACATCAAATCGATCTAGTACCAAGTGCTCTTGTACCCAACAGGCATGCGTACCAAACCAACCCGGATGAGACTAAGGAGTTGGAAAAGCAAGTTACCGAGTACATGGACAAAGGCTACATACGCCAGAGCCTTAGTCCTTGCGCCATTCTAGTACTCTTGGTGCCAAAGAAAGATGGTTCTTGGAGAATGTACGTTGACTGCCGGGCCATCAACAACATCACAGTCAAATACAGACATCTAATCCCACGCCTAGATGACATGCTAGATGAACTATGCGGTTTAACCATCTTTACGAAGATAGACTTGAGGAGTGGCTATCATCAAATTCAAATGAAAGAAGGAGATGAATGGAAGACATCATTCAAGACCAAGAATGGCTTATACGTGTGGCTTGTCATGCCCTTCGGATTAACCAATGCTCCTAGCACGTTCATGCGGCTAATGAACCATGTCCTTAGGGAATTCATCACAGTATTCGTGGTGGTATACTTCGATGACATCCTCATATATAGCAACGATTTGCAAGAACATCTTTTACATATTCGTTCTCTTTTAAATGTTCTTCGATTTGAAAGTTATATGCTAACCTTGCTAAATGCTCTTTCTGTACTAATGAAGTAGTCTTTTTAGGATTTTTTTGGGAATGGAGAAGGAGTTAAGGTTGACGAGGAGAAGATCAAAGCAATCCGTGACTGGCCTACACCCAAGACTGTGGGAGAAGTTAGAAGCTTTCACGGTTTGGTTGGTGTTGGTGTCTGTGGGAACCGAAATTCTCACTGTCAATGTTATGTGGTTCACAGATTCTATAGCCAGAAATCAACAGATCGAGATAGCAAATTAGCGAATTATTGAATAAGAAATACGAAAGTGACTGCGAAAATAATAAGACAGAAATCGTGAGTAAGTTAGATAACAAAATACGAAATAGATTGCGAAACGATATGAATTTACGGTGAACAAGTGACATGATTCGTAAGATAGATTAACGTGAATGAATACAAAGTGAAAACGAGGACAGATCTAAAGTATGCGAAAAAGCGTAATCGGAGAGCGATTCGACAGACACAATTAACGAAGAGGTTAAGGGATCTTATTCGAATTTCGTGATCGGAGCGTGCGCAACCGGTATTAAGTCGTGGCCGCAAGATTTGTTGGTGACGATTACCTAGAACTAAGACGCAGACTCGTAACCTAGTTGAGACGCAGCTCGCTAACGAAAAACGAAACAGGAACCCTAGTTTTTCTAAGTGTTTATGTGGTGAAGAAAAGCTCTATGAATGAAATGAATGTATCTTTGACTTCGCATCCTTTATATAGATCCTCGTGGGCTGGCTCGATTTCCTTTTCCGTCTCGATTCGTTCAAATCTTTTCGCGGGAATATTCCTTTTTTCCTAATTATAACAAAACTTTTCGAGATCCTTCCTTATCTTTCCAACACTTAACATTTTCGCGAGATCCTGATGGACCGTCATTGCAAATGAGCCGATTTTCGCCCGAAAATTGTAAATGGACCGTTATCGCGGTTTGGGCCCTTTCGGGCCGTTTCGCGGCTAAATGACCTTTCCGATTTACCGCGGAAAACCGTTTCTGGAATAAGCGATAACGGCTCCGTGGACCAACGCGGTCAATCGTATAGTGTAGACTCTTACGGTGCTTAAGTTAACCGTCGCCGTTTTATACGATTGATATGAAATCCACGGAAAGCACGAATCCTTGTGATTCCTGTCATCATGGTTTGACGGAAACTCCAATCGAGATGCCACGAGAGATGATCGAGTGACGATTCGAAGGAAATGACGATCGGAAGGGATGTGGTTCAGTCAACAGACTTCGGCTGAACGTTATCCACGCCTCAGCGCGAACTGGCGCCACGACAGATGCTTTATCCTGGCGCCAATTGGGGCCATGGACGTTGCTTGGTCCTAGTGCCAATTGGACCCATGGATAGAGCTTGCTCCTGGCGCCAATTGGCGCCAAGGACTGTGCTTGTTCCTGGCGCCAGTTGGCGCAAAGGACTATGCTAGGTCCTGGCGCCAATTGGCGCCAAGGACTGTGCTTGGTCCTGGCGCCAATCGGCGCCAAGGACAGTGATTGGTCCTGGCGCCAAGGACTCTGCTTGGTCCTGGCGCCAATTGGCGCCAAGGACTATGCTTGGTCCTGGCGCCAATTGGCGCCAAGGACTGTGCTTGGTCCTGGTGCCAGTTGGCGCCAAGGACAGTGCTTGGTCCTGGCGCCAATTGGCGTGAAGGACTGTGCTTGGTCCTGGCGCCAAGGACTGTACTTGGTCCTGGCGCCAGTTGGCGCCATAGACTATGCTTGGTCCTGGCGCCAATTGGCACAAAGGATTGTGCTTGGTCCTGGCGCCAATTGGCGCCAAGGAATGTGCTTCGTCCTGGCGCCAATCGGCGCCAAGGACTTGGCTTGGTCTTGGCACCAATTGGTGCCAAGGACATGGCTTGGTCCTAGCGCCAATTGGCGCTAAGGACTTGGCTTGGTCCTGGCGCCAATTGGCGCCAAGGACTTGGCTCGATCCTGGCGCCAAGGACTTGGCTCGATCCTGGCACCAATTGGCGCCAAGAATTTGCTTGGTCCTTGGCGCCAATTGGCACAGTCCTTGGAGCCAGGACCAAGCACAGTCCTTGGCGCCAGGACCAAGCACAGTCCTTG
>OVAN01002980.1:0-30964 GCA_900406275.1 Anastatica hierochuntica
GATCAAGTGACGATCCGAAGGAAATGACGATCGGAAGGGACGTGGTTCAATTAACAGACTATGGCCGAATGTTATCCGTGCCTCAGCGCCAACTGGCGCCGAGACAGATGCTCTGTCTTGGCGCCAGAACCATGCTCTGGTCTTGGCGCCAATCGGCGCCAAAACGGACCATCGGTCTTGTTTCAATTGACGTCTAGATCGGCCTCTTGTTCGCTCGTCAATCGGTTTCAAGACTCGTTCGTAGATCTAGTGTCAATCGGCGTTTTAGACATTCCTTCGAAGCGACGCGGTTCTCTAACGCTTTTAGTGGTTTTGCATCGCTTCGGAGGACGTATCGTGTGGTCTTGTGGAAGTTATCCGAGGGCTAAGGATGCTAACCTCGGCACTTAGATGATTCAGTTGCTTGCTGATGGACAGACTTTATTCGGAGATCGGCCACGATTGACCGTCCCCGAAACTTGGAAACCAGGTCGGGAAGAGACAGTCTGAACGATTGGAATCTCGGAGCTTTCAGATGTCCTTACGATTCCCATGTCCGAAGGAGGAAACATTGTTTCCGAGACCCTTTTTAGGCATCGATTTTGTCGGGACAGTTTTTGATCCCAACAGTTACCACAACAAGAACATCAAGAGTGATATATCTAGTGATACCACTTGACTCTCAGACCCACTAATAATCTCATGGATTATTACAATTGGCCCAACAAGTCTAGAATTCACTAGATTTGTATAGATTTCAACATATGACTTGTCTAAACTTTAACAGAATTGTCTAGACTTCAACATAACACTTGTCTGGACTTCAATAGAATTTTCTAGAATTTTCCTTGGTTTCCTCACTAGAAGGAATACCAAACAACTCCTCTTCCGACTAGGTGGAGGAAACAACCATCTCGACCATCTTCCTACAAGCTTCCCTCTCGGCATTGACTTCGTCATTATATCAGACCCATTATCATATGTATAAACTTTCTCAAGTTCCACTTCCTTAGAAGCAACCATATCACATATCTAATGGTATCTCCTATCAATGCGCTTTGAACGCGGGATGATATGTAAAGTTCTTTCTGAGGCAAATAGTGCTTTAACTCTCACAAAGCAACTCATACTTATCTTGTTTAACACCAATATCCTCAAGTAAAACCTTCATCCATAATATATCCATTGAAGCTTCCGTTGCGGGAATGAAATCAGCTTCAATGTAGAAAGTGCCACGCTACAGCCCCCCTGTAAATGTTACCAAGTAACCAAAAATAGACTTACTTGAATCAATGTCACCAACCATGTTAGAATCACTGAAACTCCCAAAAAATGGCTTATCACCTTTAAAGGTAATGTTCAAACTAGAAGTCCATCAAAGAAACCTCAAAATCTACTCTACAACATTCCAATCTTCTCTTCTAGAATTAGAAAGAAAACTACTAATTGTACTAACAAAATGAGCTAAATCCGGTCTCGTGCAGACTATGACATACATCAGACTACCAACTGCAGAAGCATATGGAACTGTGCCATATCTTCCTTATCTGAATATTTCTTTGGACTCTGTTGACTGCTCAATCTTAAGTACCTTCTCAATATACTTCTTTTGAGATAAGTTAACCAACTTCTCACCTCTATGTCTCTCAGTCCTCATACCTGTAATCGGTTTCTCTGGACCCATATCTTTCATGGCAAAGGACTTGCTAAGTTTCTTATGCAACTTTTGAATTTTGCTGAAGTTCCAGCCCAAAGTCAATATTTCATCAACATACAACAACAAGATGCTAAAATCATCATCACCAAACACCTGCACAAATAAATAGTGATTTGAAGCAGTCTCCTTATAACCATGCTCCCCCACAACTGAGTTAAACTTAATATATCTCGACCTCGGTGCTTGTTTCTATCTATATAGGCTTTTCTTCAAGCAGCAAACTAAATCAACTTTGACCTTAACCACAAAGCATTTTGGTTGTACCATGTAAATCTCTTCCTCCAAATCACCATGAAAAAAATATGTCTTTACATCCATTTGCTTAACCTATAGATCAAAGTTTGATGCCAGTCCAAGTATAACCCAAATGGATGACATCTTTACAACAACATAAAATATTTCACCATAATCAATCTCTTCTTTTGGTTGAACCCTTTCACAACCAATATGGCCTTGTATCGAGGTAACAAATTGATCTCATCATGCTTAATTAAACAACACCTTTTTATCTTTGGACAACTTTACCAACTCAAATGTATCTTCTCATGGAATGATTACATCTCATCTTCCATGGCAACATGCCATTTATCACTATGTTCATCCCCCAAATCTTCACCAAAGTTTGCAGGCACTCACCCATTAGTTAGTAGCACATACTCACAAGAATCATACCTTGTTGACGGTTTAAGATCTCTCTCGGATATTTAATATGAATAGGTAGGTTCTCAATAGTTGGTGATTCACCATGATCATCACCATGATCACCAATATCATCATCATCTTGTGCATGAGAATCTTCCCTGGGTGTATCAACACGAACCTCCTCATTCTCAACCTGATCGTGAATCGACGTAAAAGGAGTTACCTCTGGATTTATCAGACTATCTTTCTGAGTTGGCTTTCTAGACTTCTTAATGTCTTTAATATTCTGATCTTCCATGAACACACCATCTCTTCTTATAATGAATTTCTTCTCAATGGTATCATAAAACCTGTATCTAAACTCATCCTGACCATAACCAATGAACACACATTATCGCGATTTCATATCAAAATTTGATCTTTCATCTTTGGGAATGTGCCCAAATGCTTTGCATCCAATCCAAAGACCCTCAAATGACCATAAAAATATGCTTAATGGTCCAAACCCTCTCTGGAATATCACCATATAATGGAGCACTTGGTGATAAGTTCAATACATGAACAACAAAGGTAAAAACCTCACCCAATAAGGTCATAGCCAAACCTAACACTGAAATGAAACATATAACCCTCTCGATAACTGTCATATTCATCCTCTCAGCCAACCAATTCAATTGTAAAGTCTTTGTCGGCGTAAATTGATGCCTAATACTATGCTCTTTGTAATAAGCATCAAATGAACCTGAATATTCTCCACCATTGTCATTGCAGATACACTTTAGTTTCTTCCCTGTCTGCCTCTCAAACAAGGCCAACAAATGCTTGAAATAGCCCAACACCCAATCTTTTGCATTCATAGTGGAAACCCATAGATTCCTAGAATGTTCATCAATTAATGTGACAAAATATGATGCACCACCAAGAGATTTTTTCTTCATTGGACCACACACAGCTGAATGCACCAAATCAAGTATCTCTTGTTTCCTAGAAGGTGTAAAAGACTTGAATGAGACTCTGTGTAAGAAGATGCACACACTTCTGCAAGTGTAAGCTGGATAAAACTGGAATAGTCTCCTTCTTGAAAAAAATATACAATCCTTTCTCACTTATATGATCGAGTCTCTTATGCCATAACTCTATGATACCATCATTCTCCAAAGCATTAACAATGTCTTTGGAGACCTTAGCCTGTATCCAATAGAAAGAGGAAGACTTCTCACCTCGAGCAACAACCATAGAACATCTTGAAAGTTTCCATTTACCCCCACTGAATAAACTATAGAAACTCTCATCATCAAGTGTTCCCATAGATATCAGATTCAATTGAACATCTGAGACATGCTTAACATCTTTAAGCATAAGTCTAGTACCAATACTAGTCTCCAAAAAAATATCTCTGATGGCAGGAACCTACGACACACCATCATTGCCCATCTTCATAGAACCATAATTATCCTTTTTATAGGTAGAAAGAAAATCCCACTGGGATGTAGCATGAGTAGTGGCCTCACTTTCTACAACTCAACTATTGTCTTGGCTTGTGACAGTATTGGCATCACCCTCAAGAAGAAAAAGAAACTGATCATGAGTAATTGTCACTCGATTTTTGCCATCTATTGGATCACTCTTGTTGTTCATTTTCAATTTCCAGCAATCTTTTTTCATGTGCCCCTTTTCGTGACAGTAGTGACACTCCATATTCACAAATTTGTTAGATTTTCTCTTGGTGTTGTTTTTGTCATTCTTGGGCACTCTATATGAACTCATCCCCCTTGATTGAGTAACCAACACATCTAAATACGACGAACTAGGATTCGACCTCCTTACGATTTTCTTATTCATGACATTGTTCTTTACCAAGTAAATCAAAATTGCACCATTCGACACAGAGTAACAAAGGGAATCCTAAACACCTCCCAAGAATCCGGTAATGTATCAAGAAGCCATAAACCATGAATCCCCTTATCAAAATTAATTTCGTAACACCATGAAAAGCATTCAAGTGATCCGTCATATGACTCCTCTCTTGATATCCCAACTAAAACAAGGTCTTCATCATATAAATCTTATTATTATCGGTCTTCTGCGAATACAACTGCTCAAACTTCAACCACAAAAGATCGAGCATTAGTTTTATTTTCAATATGATTCAAAAAATTATCATCCACCCATTGCCTAATCAAATAGCATACTTGGCAATGTAGCAAAGTCAACTTCTCAACTGTTTTATGATCAAGTTTTTCCTCCTGAAATACTGGAACATGAAACTTCTTCACGAAAAGCAAATCTTCCATCTTGCATTTCCATATATGATAATTAGCATAATTCAAACTCATCATTCTGCGCATATTTTCCACCTTTCACACAAGCAACAACAACCCAAGAGCTAGCACAAACCAAATAGACTCCAACCAAAATCTCTAATACAACTCTGTTGGGAAACGACACACAATCAACGGCGTAGTGAAAAAAAGAGTTTCCCGCGCTTGTGTGAATCTATGAGGAAAGTATATCAACAATGACAGCAAGCTAATAAATACAGAAATATAGATGAGACGAGAACTTATTTTACATGAAACCCCCCCCCCCTCAATGTATGGAGTAAAAACCACGAGACCGTAATCCATTCAAAATTTCACTATATAAATGGAGTAAGAGTTACAACCACATCTTCCACAGAGATTAAGCCTCCAAAGAGAAATCTCCACAACAAAAGAAAAAAATAGGGCTCCAGAAAGCAATCTCCACAACAAGATTACTCAACACCTATCTTCTAAGACTCCCTTTAAAACTTTCGAAATTCTTTTGGATCCTAGTGCGTATTACAATCACATGGCATATAAACGCATGCCCTAGAAATTAACCACCCACACAGCCTGGATCCCTACCAGCATTAGCCCCGTTACCTAATCTGGTTCATCCATCTGTTGGACTGGTGGCTCGGCACAGTCGCCTGGACTCGGTTGTGCGACAACCCTCCGTTCACTACCCTCGCCCTTACTTCTTCCCGGTGTCGGCCTTCCGGGGACCCTCGCTAGGGACACGACCATCCACGACCACCAGGGGACCACCATGGGGCTACCCGAAGGCTTCTTGGCTCGCCAAGCATCGCATCTTGCCCGGAAAGGCTCATCCAGTTAGAGCCCCACCTCTCTGGATTACTTCTGCCTGGCCCGACACGAAGCTCCTACTCCTCACCTCTCGATTCCCCTAGAGTCCTGAGTCCTAGGGCGGGGTGCATCACACCCGTAAATTGGATAGACGACTATCCACCAGAGAATTCTTATTATCATATTAATCTAGACCAACTATCGTCTTTCGTAATTCTCAGACAATGCCAAATTAAACCTAGTCATTCTTAGGACTTATGTTCTTTCACAAGTTCTATCTTGGGCCGACTTAGCGACTTAACAATCATTCTCACACAGGAGTATAAGACTTTTGTCATCAATATTACATAATACATAGTTTTTATTCGTGTCGAGACCTGTAGCTCGACACCGGCCGAATTGACCGTAGACTAACAAACAAGTTAAACGAATATCGAATAAAGCGAAACCGGGAATCTCCTCACCTTGGCCTAATGGTCGATATGCTACTGGATGGTTCACTTATGATCCTCTTTATGAGCTTTTACCCCACGTGGATCCTCTGTCATCCTTCCTCTCCTTTATTGATCCTCCTTCTGGAAAAGAACCTGGAATAGGAACCCGAATTAGACCTTAAACGGGAACCTACCAAGAATTAAAACCTTCCATGTATGGAAACCTGCCAAAAATGGAGAGTTTCCCGAAAAATAAACCTGCCCGAAAAGAAAAGTTACCAAAAAAGCAAAACCTTCCCAAAAAGGAAACTTTCCTAAAAAGGAAACTTACAAAAAAAATGGAAACCTGCGATTTTTGGAAACTTCCCAAAACAAAAACCCGGACAAGAGGAAAAATAGTAATTTTACTTACCGAAGAAAGACACGTTCTCGGGAACGTTTCTGGCCGTCTGCAACTCTCTGGAACCTCGAACCGGAATGCTCTTCCACCTCCTTTTGACGCGAACACCTTCGTTGCGCTAACTTTCGGGACCCGCTTCTCCACTCATGTGAACTTGAAACCGGTTTTCCTTTTACCAGTGGATTCATAGAAGTTCCTTCATCGATCCCACAAAAGATCAGATTCAAAATCATCTTTTAACTCAACCAAAATTGAAGAACAATCTATCACGACTTTCCTGTAAAACTAGCAGAACATAACACGTTTAAAGACAAGGGAATAAAACCAAAATGAACCTTTAAATTTATTATCTGAACGGTCAGAATATCGCCGTGGATGTCCTCTATCCATAGCCGCCGATTTCACTCCGATCAAACTCCATTTGCCCTTGAAAACACCCTTTGCACTTGGACTGGTTGCAACCGCGATCTGATTCCATGGTCCTCGATAAAACGATCATAACTTTTAGAATACGACGATCTAGAAGTCCTTTACCTGCTGTAAAAGTTTAAGAGCTTATTGTAAAAAAATGATGATATTCGTGGTTTCTCTTCAAAATGTTTATATGAGCATAATGTCATAGTTTTTACACCAAAGCACAAGAAAATCATGGTCATTTCTTTCGTTGTGCAGCTAAAAGAGATGTAAGTAAACTTTAAAAGTTGTTATCTCATTTTCCTATTAATAATCTATCAACCTTGTTTCTTTTTGTTTATAGAATCACTTGATTAAGAAGGTGGAAGATACGATATTTGAAAAACTTAAGGTTATATCATCGAAATTTGAAAATTTAGAAACAGAATTGAGCAATATGAATTCAAAGGTTAAATAGTTTAAGTATGTGATTCAAGAGTTGAAGAAAGCAAAATCAAATTACCAGTGGAGAGTGATAACCAAATATCTTTTGGGGGTCGAATGGTAAGGACCATGGTTGTAGGCTGTGATTATGGATTGTGGCTGTAAACTTATTGTGAAAACAGTGACTCTAAAAATGTGACTATTATTTAAAATTTTAATAAAAATATAATTTATATAGATAATTTTAAAAACTCTGCGATTGTTATTTTATTTTTATTCCAACGTCAATATAAAAATTATATACTAGAGGTAGAAGAAAACCTAAGCAAAATTTCTACACCAATGGTGGTGGTAATGATGAAGTTGGAATGATGAAGAAAGGAAAAAGATCACATGCAAAATGGATCTCAAAAGAAAGAGAAAATAAAATTAGTGATTAGTTAATAAAAATTTAAACTAAATAATATATTTGAAAATGTGTAGAAGATTTTTTGTTATTGAGGGTGATTGGTAATTGGCCGTAGGGACTTTAACTTTTTATAAAGTCTTAAAAGTTAAAAATTGTCCAATTACACTTTAACATAATAAAAGTCCTAAAAATACTTTTTAATTCTCTCACAATTTATTTTTTTCTATTTCTTCTTCCTACGTTGTTTTTTCTTAAAGCCAACAATATGTGACTTTATTTTTTTGAAAAGTTACAGTCAATATTTTAAAGTAAAAATTTTAACAGTAAATTTTAATTTTAAAGTCAATACAGTTACAGTGGTTACAGTACAAACCAATCACCCCATTGTTGGGTAGAGAAAATTAAAGTTTTTGGATTCCTTTTATATAAAAGTCACCATTAAAAGACTTTAGAAAAGTACAAGCAACCAAGAAGAAAAAATAGGTTGTAAATTAAAAAATATAAAAACTGTGAAAGTTTGATTGAGTTTAAAGAAATTGTAAAGACTGTCAAATGCTTTACCGTTTTTAAAATCTTAGTGCCAATCACCCTTGGTGTTTATTGCCTACCTGTTTATGACAAAATGTTCATAAGTTTGTAGAGTGTTTGTAAGTTGAAGATTGAATGAGTAATTGATGTCACTTGATTTGATGATTTATTATCAGTTTGAAATTGTATGAGTAGTTTTGGAGTTTATGACTTTGATGTGGTGCTTTTGGATATATGACTTGATTAAAGATTATTGTAATTGTTAAGAAGAGAAAAATTCAAATGGAAACTCAAAACCAAACAATAGATATCTAATTTATATTGTTAGTCTATTTTTTTAAAGTCTTCCGCAATCCATGTAAGACAAATCATTGCGTCACTTTAAAACATTTTATGTTTTATGCATATTTGGCTTAAAAGAATGTCAACTAAGTTTTTATTGTTTACAAAATCTTTTTAAATTTTAATTTATTATCGAAATATTTCAAAATGAAAATTTTAAACCTTTTTTTATTTGTTTACGAAATTTAATTGAGAACTTATTGAGAACTGAAATTCTAAACGGTTCGATTTTAGTTTGGTTTTTTTTCTTCTTGAAAAATCAAAAGCAAAAAAATACAAAAAATCTTATATCTTAACTTCATAAAATTATTTGTGAAAAAATAAATAAAAATATTTGTTTCGATGTCTTAAAATCCAACATATTCAAAATTATAAGAAAATATGCTTTTTAAGTTAACATGTAAAGTCCTTTTAAAGATAGGCAGGGTTTGGATAAGCTAAAAAATGCTCGAAGCATAATATTGGAGGGAGGCCAATATGGGAGATACCGTTCCTCTTCTGCCACCAGTATCCTCCGCTCCAAACAGTCCACGTCCTTCAGTGTCAGATTGACATATTTTGGAAGGGCGATGTCCCATTTTAGAGTCTTAGGTGGTTCTCTTGTAATTCCATGACATGTTATGTGATGATGAGAGAAAAAGGCCAACGTTACAACCAATCTCTTTTACAAACGGAGCTAGAAATACTCATGTGGGCAATGATGCGGTTGTATATGTTGCAAGAAATGATAGTTACGTTCCAAACAAATTTTACAGAGCTTCTAATGATGATGACAGTCCCAGAGAATTGACCAGATTTTTCAACACAAATTGCGGAGATCCAAAAGCTAACATCTCTTTTCACCTCGGTGGATTTTAAGTATTTACATCGATTGCTGAGTGGAAAGGCCGACGAGCTAGCACATAGTGCAAGATTAAGGTTATCTATTTTCGATTATGTAAACTTTATACACCCGATTTGGATTACCAAGCCTTTTTAATTAGTTAATGCGTTTGTTGACAAAAAAATGTAAAGTCTATTTTATATTGTAAGTTTATTGCTCTTCAAAACTCTCACAACCAATGTGATATAAAACACCACACAATACTTTAAAACATTTAATGTTGTATGCATATTGGGCCTATGAAATTAGACTTAAATGAACAATAATTAATTTTTCTTGTTTATGAAATTAAGTTATTTTAAAATTCTTTATCGAAATATTTCAAACCGGATTTTTAAAATTTTTTATCATTGGATTAAAAATTTTAATTGAAAATCAATTGAGAACCAAAACCCTAAACGGTTTGATTTTTGCTCAGTTTTAATTAGAAATGTCAAAACCAAACATTACATTTTTTTATGCTTTATCTTAGTTCAAGCCAAACTTTAGCCCAAAAAATTAAATACTATTCAATTCGATTTTTTAAAACCGAATATATTCTAATTATGATAAAAGATGATTTCTAACTGAAAATATGAGACAAAACAACGCATTATTTTAAAGACATTTAATAGGTTACTCATATCGGAGTTCGAAAGTGGATTTAAAATAATAACCGGTCAATCTTTTACGCATATTGGACTAAATGAAAATAATGTTTATGCATACTCGGAATGTTAAGGTTTTTAAATATACAAAATCACAAATATAATATTTAATTGTTTTTCTTTCTTTTTTATAAACCAATTGTTTCTCTTTAGCAAAGAAAGAAAAACATTATGATTATATATCAATATGAGGAGAAACGACTTATTGAACCTTTAAAGAATATCAAAATATGATGTCAAAAAAAAAAAGAACATCAAAATATATATTAGAACAGGTTTTTTACAAAATAATAAATTTTTTTATTGTTTTTTCATAGGTTAAAATAATTTATTTAAGTAATATTTTATTAGTATAATCATGAAAGTTGATTTTCACAGAGCATTATTTATAAACCATTACGCAATTTTTTTAAAAAAGGAATATAGTTTGTGATTATGTATGAAATTGAGATTAAACATGAATTATAGGGTATTATTCTTAGAATTTAGTTGGCTACATGGCATTTTCTACTTCTTTTAACACGTCTTCATGTTCAAAATTTTAGACTTTCAGTTATTTAATGGGAGACTTACAAAAATACACCTTTGTATTGTCTGTTTTTCAAAAATACCCCTGCTTGAAAAAATTTTATTTTTACACCTCCCTTTTTAATGAAAAAGACCATTATACCCCTAGACTAAAAGAAACCCTAAACGTTAAACCCTAAACCCTAAACCATAATTCCTAAACTTTAAATCCTAATAGCTAAACCCTAAACCCTAATCACTAAACCTTAAACCCTAAGCCTTAAACCCTAATATTTGAGGTGTATATTTGAGAACCATTAAAAGACAGGTGTAAATATAAAATTTCTTTTTCTTTTAAGTGTATTTCTGTAAATTAATCTTATTTAATTTCGGGTTTGGATCTAGGTTGGGATTTTCGGAATTTTCGAATTTTTTCGGATACTCGTACGGGTTCCGGTATGAATTTTGTTCGGATAAAATCTGATACCCAAAATACCGTGAAACAAAATTCATTGGAGTTTATTTTTGACAAAAAATAACAGATGACAAAACTTAATCTTTCTTGTTTATATAAATTATTTTTATAAATTTTATAGGTTATTTCAAATATTATCACTTTATAATTTTTGGTATTTTTGTAACAAATATGATTTTGAAAATATTATAATTGTGATATAATTACTTTTTAAAATATACTTTTAATCTGAAAAGAAAACATACGTTAAATTTTGTGAGAATGATGACTTTTTTTACATTAATTACCAAATTTTCGCAACCAAATCTAACCATATATGTATTAGGATAATAATAACAAAATATTCTGATAATTAAATATCATAATTTAGATGCAATGATATTTTACGTAATATATCACGCTAATATAAGGTTATTTTCATTATATACTTCTCTTTTAATAAGATAAATTTATATTCTAATTGCCAATTAATATTAAAAAAATCAATTATATTCATATTTTTTTATTTACTTGAAATATTTTCCTTAGCCTCGGGTATTTGGGATATATGTTGGTGTATTTTCTTAACTTAAAAACAATAGTTAAAATTAAATTGTTAAATAATGGAGTGTATCTTATCTATTACAAAATATTGTTATAAAGATATGGTTTTTAAGTTCGCCATGTATCACTTAAATATGAATAACATTGGAATATTTTAATATTTTTTTCATCTAATTATTATCAAAACGTGAGTCAACAAACTTTAGTTGTTTAGAGTTTTTAGTTATTAGAAAATGTAGTTATTTATATTCGTCGTTTGACATAATCATAAGCTTGATAAAATTGATTGTAACCACAAAATCTAAAGTCTCTCTATATTTTTTTCCGCAAGCCTCTCTATTTAAACACTCGTCCTTCCATCTATTTTTATATTCTAATATTATATTCCGTAACTCAAAAATAACGTCTAACAAATCATGTATTCTACTCAGAAATGTAAAATATTTTAAAGGTAGATGAAAGATTCAAGTGAAACTGCTTCATTTATGGAACCAACACACAAGTTATGGTGGAAACTCATTAGAACTGATCCTAGCTGATGAATATGTAATTGCCTTTTGACTAAACAACAAAATAAATATTATTATATACCGGTGATATTATAACCTTTTATTATTGTAGGATGTTAAATCCATGCATCTTGCAAGAAACTCATATGCTTTGTGGTCAGCGAGTCTACCAATTAGGGAATGGAGAACTATTGAGAAATATACATTATCATCAACATTCTGGAAATATCTACCAACCAGCCATCAATACATAATGTCTATCTATTGGAGGATATATTCCTAATGGGATTAAATATTTAATTAGATAAATATAACTTTATGTTTTAGATTTATCTTTTAGATTTTTTTAATATGTTATGGATTTAGATTTACATTAGTTAGGATTTATCTTCTTTATAATACGATTAGCTTATTTAATGTGTATAAATATGGTTTTGGAAATCAATAAAGGTGGAACATGGTTTAAACACAATTTACATAATACAAACTTTCTCATGGTTATTAGAGCAAATGTCCCTCGTGGATTAATATTCAAATTTTCGCTAGTATAATCTTGTGATCAAAAGAAAATATCATGGAGACAATTGGTGGAGGAGAAAACGAAGAAGACGACGATGAAGATGATGATGAAAAATTTTGTTATCGTGCAAAAACCGTACAAAAACGAGTTTCGGGAATTAGTTCTGCAAAAATTAGTACGAATTAGTTTCGTGCAAAATCAAAGAAAGAACGATTTCGTGCAAAATCCGGGCGAAATCGATTCTATGCAAAATCCGGGTAACATATGTTCTGTTCAAAAATCTGGACATAATCTTTATTCAATTTTATTACTATTTTTTATTAGAAAAAATGGGGAAAAGATCCTATTTTGATACTATACTTCTCACAGTATTGAGCTCTTCAATCCGATTTCTTCGTTTCGCGAGTTATTTTTCTAATTCTGGTATCGACAATATTTTTCCATCGAACCTATTTGACCCTCTAGATCGAATATAAATGTCTCATTGAATTCTACAGTCAGGTATAAACACCGTAATATTGACCATTTGGCTGGGTATAACTGCGACAATATTGACCTGTCGGCCAGATAAAACTGTTGTGATATTGACCCGTCAGTCGAGTATAACTACCACTATTTTGACATGTCGATCGGGTATAACGCCGCGAAAATGACCTAATGGTGGGGTATATAATCATCTTAAGTTTCTGAAGGCATGGTGAAGTCCATAAAAAGGATTTGGTCGTCTTGAAAATTGGACTAGTTGACCCGTAAACCATTTGATTTTGATCACCCTCGTTGTCTTGATCTCATCCAATCTGAAATTGGTCTATCTTTTCTGAAGAAGTCTGATTAATTTCCTTTTATTTTATTAATTCTCTCTGTTTTTTCAGATTTAAAAGCAGAGTATCCTTCATTGTTAGTCATTCGGCTACATCATCTATCTACGAATATCAACTTGTGAATATTTCATCCAAATAATTTTATACAGAGTTTGATGCGTTCTTTTCAAGTTGGGCATTACGTCTTTACATGCTCCAGCTTGAGGGAGAGTATTGGAGGATATAGAACTAATAGAATTAAGTATTTAATTAGATAAATATTACTTTATGGTTTAGATTTCTCTTTTAGGATTTTCTAATATGTTTTGAATTTGGATTTACATTAGTTAGGATTTATCTACTTTAATTCTGATTTCTAATAGCTTATTTAGTTGTGTATAATTATGGTTTATATATATAAGCTTATTTAGATGTGTGTAAATATCGTTTATATATATATATATATATATATAAAGGTAGAACACGATTTAAACACAATTTACAAAAAACAAACGTTCTCACTATCTTTAGCGAGATTGTGATAACACGATGTGATATATATTCTGAAAATAGCTGCTCCTCTCTTCTGAGTTTTGAAGATATTAGAAATGAAACTCTGAAAGCACAACTTTTAATTGATAAAATAATATATGTTTTAAATATTTTGAATACCAATATGATTTAAATACCATTTTATATTAACTAACTAATTGTTCTACTGTTTTGTGGTTTTAAGATTTGATTGGTCAAATGGTCGATCTTAAAAGAATTCAAACGGTATAAATTCATGGAAAAAACATTAAAAGAAATATTTAATTTCGCTTAAGTAACACAAGATAAATATTGATAACTTCATTTTATAAAACATGTCAATATTGGAACATCTTTTCACACTATAACGAGGGGCACAACACATGAGGAAAGAATTTGTGATGCGTTTCTAAGTTTTTCATGATGTGATAATTCATTTTGAAATAAAAAAACATTTCTACGTGATTGTTTTTAGAGTTGGTCACATTATTAGTGGACCATTCAACAAAAATAATTTATTATTTTGCATTAAACTTCTTTATCTTATTAAAATAGGATTATCTTTTAAAAATAACAATACTATCATGTGAAGTATTACATTCATCTAGATTATGATATTTAATTTATTAAAATATTCTATTATATATTGTTAAATTCGGCTAAGAACATATGATATTTAATTAAAAAAAGAAAATCATCATTTCTCAATAAAATTTAAAATATATTTTATTTTAATTTAAAATAAAACCATAATTTTTTTAAAATAAATATATTACAATATCAATATTTTCAAATTAAAACTTGTTACAAAAATTCAAAAATATAAAGTGATAAAATTTAACATAGTATATAAAATTTACAAAATATTAATATAAACTATAAAACTTTAAGTTTAGTTATCTAATGTTTTTTCCTTAAAATACCCAACGAGTTTGATTTCACGGTATTTCTGATATCAGATATTATACGAATCGAGTCCATACCCGAACCAGTACGAGTATCTGAAAGACCCGAAAACCCAAAAATTCCACACCTAAACTGGAATCTTGAGTTTAAAATAATTGAAAATTTTAAAAATTCTTATCCTAAACTCGAATCCGAAATTTGAAATAACCGAAAATTCCAAAAACGATATTCGAAAAACTTGAAGATGATCAATCATAAATTGAATATTTAAAAATTAATAAAACATCCACGCATCTACGATGGTCAAACTCTAGTTGTTATCTTAAAACACATGACATATATATTTTCAAATTCGATGGGGATGTTTAATGAAAAAGTTAAATACAAAGCCTTTAAGACTTTATTGCTTAATAATAAAGTCGAAGAATTATTGAAGACTTCATAAAATTATTGAGTCTCAGTTTCAAAAATATGTCGTATCCAAGAAAGATAGCCAACTGCGACATATGATTGAAACTGGTTGTCTCGTGATACAATTTGGGCTATCGGTGAGCTCCTTTGTTTCTAAACCTTTCTTCGCATGAAACTTTCTAATGAGGGAGATCCCAAAGAGCTAGTGATATTTATGCGACTTCAGAAGTGAGGGTTGACCATTCTTTTTATTGAGTTAACGCTGAACCATGTTGTTGCTTTCAGAGGCTAGAAGGACTTTGTTGATTTTATGTGCTTTCATGCTTTCTATGGTCCAAATGATGGCCGTCAGCTGAGTTTCATGTAATGAGATTGTCGAAGTGAAGGCTCTTCGACTATGAAGTAACACTTTACCTTCAACATTTTTCAAAATCCATGATGCCATCCCCATTCTAGATCTTGGTAGTCATCCAATATCCATATTTCACATTATATTCAACCGATTTTGTATGCAGTCAAGTCCAAAAGTCTTGTTGTTGGAGAAGCGACTTCATAGATTTTATGAGTTCAATATCTTTGAGGAAAAAGAGTTTCTCAAGGGTGATTTTGTTCCATGTACTAGAAACAAGACATATGAGAGTTGACACAGTTGCACTCATATCCATAAAGGGTCTTAGTTGCCACGGTGCTCTCCATTCTCTGTCCTTCAACCAAGGATTATGCCATATTTTAAGCGATGTTTTGTTGCCTATCCTTTTTTTGGATCCCGATCGTCAACAATTCTCATCTCCACATAATGCTTCACCAGACATATGAAGGTATGGGACTGAGAGATGTTTGAAGAAATATTGAATTTTCATGGTAAATACTTCTTAGGAAAAGAGAGCATAAGTTATCCGGACAGTGTAACAACCTCCATGCCTATTTGCCTAAGAGTCCTTGGTTAAAAGCTTCAATGTCCCTAAATCCGAGGCTGCCTTGATCTTTTATCAAGCACTTCCTTTATCTACATTCCACAAATATTCTACCATCATGGCAAATAAAGAGTGATAAGTTCTTTTCGGTAATTTAAAACATTACATTGCGTATACTGGCATTGCAAATGCAACCGCCTTTAGAAGTGTTTCTTTTTCACCAAGTGATTTTTTTTGAAAACTATGTGGAGAGTCTGTCTTGTAGCTTCTCATGAATGTAGGTTAAGAGATCCTCTTTGGACCCACAAAAACATTCGGAGAGACCAAGGTAAGTGCTCGCTCTACCTTCGTTGTAAATTTTGAAAAGCTGTTGGATATCGCCCTTCACTTCTTCCTTGACTTTACTTCCTAAGGTGATGGTGGACTTACTAAGGTTAATCTCCTCCCCCGTTGCTAAGTGAAAAGGATGTTTTGTAGGGCTGTACAATCCTCATTTTCTGCCCTTAGTACAAAGAGGCTTTCATCGATAAATAGTAAGTGGTGAATTGATGGTCCATTGGCAGAGAATCTCATCCCTTGGAGCTTCCCTTGTGCTTCTGTCTTATTAAGCATGTGAGTCTAACCTTCTGTACATAATAATAAAAGAAAGGGTGATAATGGGTCCCCTTGACGTAAGCCTCATTTAGGATCAAACATTTTGTATGATTGATTGTTCATGAGAGCAGAGAAAGTAACGGTTGTAACGCAATGCATTATCCACATCACCCATTTATGATGGAAACCAAGGGCTGAGAGGAGAGCTTGAAGGTATCTCCATTCTACTCTATCGAGTGGTTTAGACATGTCGGATTTGACTGCTAGGAACTCCTTTGAGATATTTGGATTTGTTCTCGGGTTATAGACTATTTCATGGGTTGTTATGATATTGTCGTAGATCAACCTATCTGAAACGAATGCTGGTTTCGTAGGAGATACTATGTCATTAAGATAGGGTTGCAATCTTCTTACCAAAACATTAGAAATCACTTTGTATAGGACGAAGCAGAGACTTATAGTCTAATTTCTATCATCTTTTTCGGTTATGTTACTTTTGGAAGTAATAATAGTTGTGTTTAGTTCCATTACTTGGGAAAGGCATCCATTAGGTAAAAATCTTGTACTTTCGATGTGATTCGATCTCCTAAGATGTTCCAATAGTGCTGATGGAAAAGGTCTGTCATGCCATCCTCTCCCGGAGCTGATGATGTTTTGATTGAGAATACTGCCTAGTTGACTTCTTGTTTCAAAACTTCCTTAGTTAGTTTTTTGTTCATTTGATCCATAAATCTTTGTTTGAAGTCTTGGAAGATCGAGCTGAAATATTATGGGTTTATCGATGTGGAAAGGCTTGAGAAATAGTTTACAACTATCTCCCCTTTTGAAGCTTCAGATTTTTGATAGTTTCATTGAGAATTCAAGAATTTTGAAATCTAGTTTTGTTTTCTGTTGCCTTTTGCGTGGAAAATTTTGGTATTCAAATCCCCTTCGTTGAGCCATCTTATTCTACTCTTTTGTTTCCAATGTTGTTCTTCTTCTTCTTTATTTTCCTAGCATAGTTCCTTTTTTAGAGAGGAAATAAGTGTAGTATCAAGAGCATTGACAGATTATTCCAGTTCTAGAGCTGCTTCGAGTCGAATGATCTTGTCTTTTGCGTTACGCTCATTCTGTTTTTTTCAAGAGCTTAGAGCAATTATGCACTTTCTAATTTTGTCAGACACAGAGAGATCCATAATTCCATTATCTAGGAACCAAGGTTGATGGATTATGATCCTGATTTTTGGTTGGAGAAGGAATCACTTATCAAAGATAAAATTCCTTTGTATGTTTGTTGTGAGGAGCTAAGCTTGACAAGTATTTAGCTTGATTCTTTCTCAAACTTTTGATCTTTGCTTCATAATGGGATCACCATATACAAAAGATAAATAGAAATAAAAAGAACCAAACTGTACAAGCACATCTATTAGGTTCTTATATGCATATTTTGCATCCAACTTGATACTATTCTTCCAAAAAAGAGCCAAGCCAGCGTTTTTTCCTACTGGGTTGAATAACAAAAATCTATCATGACCCAACCAAGCATGGATATCAACTAATACATTCTTATTGTTCTTTGCTTCCATCAAAAAAAGAATCTCAAGGAAATATGTTTTACGCAATTACATGAGGCGGGGGATTGCCAAGTTTTGAGAGGAACCCAAGCCTTGACAATTCCAACTTAGGAAGCTCATTTCTGATTAGTTGAACCATCCTTTGGGTTTGCCTTTTCCATTATGGGTTTAGATGTTGTATGTTTGAAGTAGAGGATCTTAATTGCTTCCTTTTTGATACCCAGCTTGAAGTTACTCCTTTAATCTTTTTGTCTTCTTCTTCTTAATTTTATTTTGGTTGCTCAGGCTGGCTTCTGACATTCTTTAGAGGTCTTGTCCGATGGTATCACTTTTTGCACTTTGCCCCGGAAGAGCTAGCATAAGGAGTATTGGCTCTTTGAACCATTGAGTAGAAGCGATAAGTTGGTTGGTTACTATCAAAGCTTATTTCAAATCTTTCAGATTGTGTAAGTTTGGAAGCTTGTAATGCATATGCTGCTTGTCTAGCATCAATAGCGCTTGCAAGTAGTTTATGTTCGTTTCCTGCAGGGTGTATAAAACGCGTTGTTTTTTGTACAGAATAGTCATAGAATATTCCTTTTCCTTTATCCATATAAGGTGTTATGATTGGAGGAGCTTCGAGGCGTAACATCGGCTTTTGAGCTAGTAGATCCTTATCTGGATCCACGAGTGAAGATATAACTCTTTCTTCACGTATTAACCTCTCGGAACTAGAAACAACTAAGAGATATTGTCGAACTCTATCTAGAACTTCCTTGGCAGTTTTTGGTCTTCTTGTAGCAGGATTGATGCCTACTTGATTCTTTGTGAGAACTCCAAACAAGGGGTCTTGTGGGTTGAGCTCATGAGATGAGATGAAGACAGATGGGTTCCTTTTCTCTCTGCTTTGAGATTATTCTCCTTGATGGTTCGTAGGTGTGAATGGACACATCTCTCTTTCATGAGTTAGCCTTTGACTGTTATAGCAATGCTTTTGAATCCTTTCATAGTCGTACATGATTTTAATTGTCCCAAAAGATCGAGGATTGACGGTTTTGAAGCGTCAGAGTGGTTTCGCTATGTCGTGGAGCACCCGAGCTCTGATGAAGTCTTGATTTTGTGCATTTTTCGGGTCAAAGGCTACCTCTTTAACTTTTCCTGCAAACTCATTGAGAGCTTTAGTGTATATTGATGTATAATGATTGATTTGGATATTACGGATTTGGACCCAGACGGGTAAATATTTCAGGTAATCATCCGATGGGTTTTCTACCCATCGATCCATCACCATAGACCATTGGTTGTAGGTGTGAGGACCTTTCTTCAAAATACTCTCGAGATCATGCTCATACTTGCAAATAAATTGGAAAGTGTCTTTAGTTAGGGTTATTCCTCTTACTCTCTCGTAAAACTGCCATTTCCTATGCATATCGAGGATCAAACTTAACATACTTTGCTTGCTTGGGTTGAGGAGTCGTCCGACGATGCTCAAAGCATTTTTCCCATTGAGAAATATTCTGGGAGCTCAAAATGCTCTTCTTTCTCTTCTAGAGTCACGAAGAGGAAAGCTTTTTCTATTGGTTCTGACATCGGAGATATGAATTTTGCATATCTAGAAAATGAAGAGGATGAAGTTGGATGAATATGTTCAAAGAAAGATGGAGATTTTATCCAAAGGGTTTTTAATAGAGGAACACGATGGTGTTGGTAGGTGGTACACGGTAAATGTTTAAAAGTCAAAGGGGAAAAGAACCACACATAGCTCTATTTGGATATAGTTAGAGCATCCTTATCTCTTGAATGGGAGAGGGTCTCTTAAAAAAAAACTAATATTTTATTTGGTTGGGTTTCTTAAATTTAAGAAACCCAACAAAATAAAATATTAGTATTTTTGTTTTAAGAGACCCTCTCCCATTTAAGGGATAATGATGTTCTTAGTCTCTTATCCAAAAAGAGAGTTCTAAGCTTCAAGATAGAGTCTCCATTCTATACTTTCTATAATAAGGTTTGCAATGGCGATAAATCTGTGTTAAATGTTTAGGATGAGCCTTAACATTGATTTTATTAAGGGGATCTATTGGATTGAACATTCGGGAGGATTTGATTTTTAGTGGGTTTTTAGAAGATTTTGGTGAATTAGAGAAGTTGTTGTGATTTGATTTTAAATTTCTCTAAAATCATGTGATTTGATTTTTTGTATTTTTAACAAAGAAACTTCACTAAATCACTTTAAAATTACTTAAAATCTACTAGTTAAATTTTTCAATAATACCAAAATTTTTAAATTTTTTAAAGAATCCCTTATACATTAGTTATAAAGTTAGTTTGACACATGTCATCACAAAAATCACTTTCAAAATTAAAATTATGATATGACAATATAGAGAATATTGATTGGTTTTGTATTAATTCATTATTTAAATTATTATTTAGACCAATAAGAGATTTTAATTAAAAAAATAACATAGATTTTTTTTTCTAAAATACACTAACTTAGTTTTTTTTACGACAAATATCTTTATTATGAAATATTGTCTTGAACAACATTGGTAGTTAAAAATTGAGGACAAGAATAAAACAATTGTCACTGAACAGGTAGCTTAAGAATTTCTTTGGCTAGAGAATCACCGCATTGGTTACTACTTCTTCCCCTATGGTAAAAGTATACTTCATCAAACATAGATGACCAATCGCAGACAACATCATTATAATGTTGTAGCCTCATGCTTATTGCTTTCCGATGAATCAAGGTGTGAACAGTGAGATTGTCACCTTTAAAGACTAGATGTCGAAAACCAAAGGACCATGATGCCTGCATTGCCCAGATTAAAGCCGAGAGTTCTGCTTCTTCAACTTTATATCTCCCTTGAAACTTACCCATACCAACATTAAGACATATCCCATTCGCATCTCAAATGATCCAACCTAAACCAGAAGCTACAAGTCCATTTAAATGTGACGCATCATAGTTACATTTCACCAAACCTGGGCTAGGTCGTTGCCATTTGACACGTCAGATTTGATTCGTCTCCTCAAGTTGTATGTTATGGGAAGTGGAGCAAGTGGATTCGACCCATTCATGAGAATCTGCAAGTACGCGGGTCAATGTCTCCTCTAGCGGAATCAGATGTCTATTAAAGAGCAAATCATTTCGTGCTTTCCCTAACCTCCACATAGTGTAGACCATAGAGATATGTTTCTCTCGCGGTACGGATGGATCCATATGCTTGGTGAGAAGATATTTAAGTTTTTGCTCAAAAGTTGTCGAAGCATCTCCAATGGGGCTTATATCTATCCCTATAAGTCGTCATATCAGTCTCGCATGCGGGCATAAGATGAGAACATGTTCATCAATTTCTTCTACATCACAATAAAGAAGGCATAAAGGATTGACTACTATGTGTCTTCGGCATAAATTGGAGGCAAATCCAATGGCCTTCGATCCGACCTTCCAAAGAAAATGTTTGATCTTAGGGGCCGTATCGGTAGAGCAAATCATTTGTGCCAACTTCGGGTCAAAATACAGTGGTGGTTTAGGGGAAACAGGTGTAACGGCTTGGTGAGCCGCGATCCATTAGCCCGATTCCACCGAGTAAAAGCCATTACTATTGTATAGCCACATATAGGAGTCACCCTTATCATGAGAGGCAGAAACAACTTACGGATAAGCCCATGGTCTTGTGGGTCAATATATCGGGCTATCACTTCATCATACCATTGGCGTGTTCGGTGATTGATTAAGTGCTTCACTTTCATATTCCCGTCAGTCAATGGCAACAATGTTGGAGGTTGTGGAGGATTAGTGGGTAACAAATTACTGAAACCCATCTTAGCCTCTGCACCGTCTCCAATAATCATACAAAGTCCTTTGTTTAGTAGTTGGGAACCAAACATGAGAGATTTCCATCCATAGGATGAACGGGAATTCGCGGTAGCCGTTAACAAAGTACCATTCCGAAAATACTTGTGTTTTAAAACATGAAAGAGAAGGCTCGTCGGCCGTTGTAATAAACGCCACACTTGATTAGCAAGTAAACATTGGTTAAAAAGATGCAGGTCCCGAAAGTCAAGTCCACCTTCCTTCTTAGGTATTTGTAATTTTTTCCAAGAAACCCAAGACATATTTCGGTGTTCAGGTGTTGTCCCAACCCAAAAGCGAGAGATAATTTGATCAAGCTCTCTAAGAGTTCTAACGGAAACTCGAAACAATTCATCGAGTAAATATGCATTACATAAGCTAAACTTTAACCAGTGTCTCCTTTCCAGCCATACTGAGAAATTTTGTATGCCAACCATTGATACGCTGCCCAACCTTCTCTGTGATTTACTGTAGCATTTCTTTCTTTTTTCTGCTAAATTGTTCGGACAAGCCTAAATATTTTCCTCCTCCGCCAATTATAGTGATATGAAGGATGTTCTAGATGGCTTCTCTAGTATGGTGATTAACTTTGGCTCCATAAGTGATTGCTAATTTATCCAAATTAATTACTTGACCCGAAGCTTCTGCATAGTCTTCAAAGATACGAAGCAAATTAACACAGTTTTGATGATCGGCTTTGACAAAGAATAAAGAGTCGTCCGCGAAGAGTAAATGAGATATGGTAGACCATGTCGACTTAGTTTGATGCCCCTAATACGGCTTTCTCTTTCTGCTTGTTTCAACAGAAGGCTTATAACATTTGAACATAAGATGAATAGATACGGTGATAGCGGGTCCCCTTGACGAATTCCTCTAGTGGGTGTTACACTTCCATAGGGGCTACCATTGATGAGAGTGGACAAAGAAACCGTTCGAATGCACATCATTATCCATTGGATCCATTTGTGAGCAAAGCCTTTTCTTCTCATGACTTTCTCTAAGAAATCCCATTCTAGACGATCGTAAGTTTTACTAACATTCGTCTTCACTGCCATTAAATATTCAACACAATTCTTTTGGTGTTTCAGGGAGTATAGAACATCATGAGCTAACATTACATTATCCGTGATTAACCCTCCTGGTATAAAGGCCACCTGAATCTCTGAAACTATAACCGGGAGCACCTCTTTAAATCTATTAACCAGCATCTTCGTGAAAGTCTTGTAGACAACATTACACAGTCCAATTGGTAAGAAATCCTTCATCATTTTCGGTTGATCTAACTTGGGTATAAGGAATAGGTTCGTGTGGTTAAGCTGTGAGGGGAAGCTTCCTGTTTGGAAGAAATTACGTACCTCCCGAACGATATCTTCTCCCACAATGTCCCTGTGCTTTTGGAAAAAGATGGTTGTGAACCCATCCGGGCTCGGCGCTCTACGGGCACCAATAGAGAAAATGGCTTGTCGAATTTCATGCTCTGAGACTTCTCTAATGAGCTGCTGGTTCATTGATATTATCACATTTCATTCGATTTAAGAGTATGTTTTAGGAGCATTTTCATCATTTAGATGTCACATTTAGATGTTTTAGGATTAGTTTCGAAAGCATTTAGGAGTCTTGCGTCTACAGTCCTTTAGGATGTGATTTCGTACTTGCATCCTATCTTCTTTACTCTTTTTCAGGTAATTGGATCAACAAACGATGGAACGAAACCATCCGAGTCGAGAATCGAGATGAAAGACAAAGGAAAATGAAGAATGGAACCCCAACTATCGACTATAGCAATCCACGCACCCCTGCGAAGACAGCTACAAATCTCGAGAGGTGTAGCGATCCTTGATAACAATCTGCGCAAGTCGCTACACCTGGCAGGGAACCCGGAGCCATTCTAGCGATCCTTGATAGCGATCCGCGCGACCTCAGCACAGACATCTACAAACCCAGAGAGGTGTAGCGACCCATGCGTAGCGAGCTGAGCGGGTCCCTACACTCGACAGTGAAACGTAGCGAGCCACTCCAGTGGTCCACTCGACTTCAGCACAGGTCGCTACATCCGTGACGAACCAACGAAGCACCATAGCGATCCAGCGTAGCTATCCACACACCTATGCACAGACCGCTGAGACTCCGAAATGTGGAAAAATCAGTGAACCGAGCCGGTTTGTTCCAATTTTGTCAAACCAATTCACCTTCTACTATAAAAACACAATGGAAGAACAAAAAAACTTAAGCTTGATTTGTGTGTTTTCTCTCTTTGAATCTTGTTGAATCTTTGCTCTTAAACTTTGTGGATTTGAGTAAAGTTTATAACTTTCTATCTTTTTCTTTTTTCTAATCATGTTTATGATCTTTATCCATGTTTTTACATGTTATATGATTATGATTAGTGAGTAGATCATATTTTTGATTCATGGGTTGAGTAGATTAGATTAGATCTAGGTGTTTATTAGGTTGCTAAGGGTTTAATACTTGTAGATTCACATCATTAAGGAGTACTTAATGTTATATTTGAAGTGATCAATCAAAATCTAGATCAAAGGAATTTCACACCCGGAAGGTGTTCGATTAAATNGTGAGTCTTAGATTGCCATCGGGAGATCGGTTCAATTTTAGATCATTAGATGGATTAATTCCATGGGAATGAATTAATTGATGATTGTCTTGTTCTTGAATGGTGTGTTTGATTGTTTAGCCCTTGCATCTTAGTATCATCTAGACTATCTAATTGATTGCTCAATTCATGAATCGCATGCTTCCTTCTTCAATCTAAATTCTCTTTTCTCCTCTTTGTTCTTGTCTTGATTACTTTTCTTGTTTTGATTTGTCTAATTTCCAAAACAACTCCTCTTGATTATTCTAGCTTAATTGAAGAAACCTATAGATTAAATACGTTAACTTTTGCTACTCGTGGTTCGATAATCCATTTACTACATTTTCTAGCCTTAATCTTGAGGCTTAGGAGTTTAGTTTCGGGATTAAACTTGAAAGAACAAAAATTCCTTATCAAGTTTTGGCACTGTTGCCGGGGAGCAACAACATTTGCCATTTAGTTTTAGTTTCCTTATTGAGACTAGACATTTTTACATTTTTGTTAAGCTACTAAATCTTGTTATTGTGTTTGTTCTTGTTTCATAGGTGTATGAACTTGCGAAGCCGTGGTCCAACCAACTTAACTGCGAAAGTAGAGGACATCCAACGTTTTGCAAGAGAGAATACAAGAGCAAGAAGGGAAAGAGAACAACTTGAGCATTTGGAACGCTTAAGCATGGACAATCCTCACCACATTAGGAACCAAGGACACAATGTTGGTGATGATAATGAAGCTCAAGGAATCGGGCCTCATCATCGAGATCACCCTACACCTCAACCAAATGCACAAAGGATCAGTGCATATGATGAGCCTAACACAAAGAGGGTTAGAACCGGCATCCAACCGCCCGCAGTGGTGCCAAACAATTTCGAGATTAAGCATAGTCTTATCAATATGGTTCAAAACGCCAAATTCAATGGACTCCCGGCGGAAAACCCCCTTGATCATCTCGACCAATTCGAAAGGCTTGTTAGAACGGTGAAGATGAATGGTGTGAGTGAAGAAGTGATTAAAATGATATTGTTTCCTTTTTCTTTGGGCGATGTGGCGACTCAATGGGAGAAGACTATACCTTCGGATTTGGTATCTATATGGGCCCAAGTGGAGCGTGAGTTTATGACCAACTTCTTCCCCGAACAAAGAACTGCAAAGATAAGGAACGACATCACAAGCTTTAAGCAAGGAGGAAATGAATCCTTTTATGAAGCTTGGGAAAGGCTAAAGTATTACATTCGAGCATGTCCACATCACGAGGTTTCTAAAGATGCTTTGTTGGGTATTTTTCATCGAGGATGTTTATAGAAACATAGGAGCTCTTTAGACATGGCTAGTCGGGTAAGTTTCGCGAAGCTAAGCGTTGCGGAAGGTGAAGCCTTGATTGAAGACCTTGCGCAAAGCAATCAAAGCTATAGGAAAGACTATGATAGGAGCTCCGAGAGGAATTGAGGTTCAAAGAGCTCAATGATAAAATAGACATGCTTACAAGGATGAACCAAAGGACTGTTAATGTTATGGATAATGTAAAGAGTAGTAAAGGGTATGGCAATGAAGATGATCAAGAAGATCAAGAAGATTTATGCTACATTCAAGGAGGATACTACCCTCAATCTTATAATCCGGCCTTCGAACTATGGAACAACAACCTATCTTACCGGAATCCAAACGTGGACAATCCCCAACACCAAAACTACCCGACCCCAAAGGACAAACACCAAGGCCAAGACAAGGCAATTTCCCGCCCAAAGGTCCGTTCAAGCTTTTAACGAATCCGCCAAACTCATCCCCTCATCAACCTCAAGAGGATGAGACTAAGATGATTTTAAAGCAATTTTTGGAAGAGCAAGGAAGAGTAAATGCGAAGATTGATGATGGATTGAGTGATTAGAATGCTAAGTTTGAACATCTCACGGCACATGTCAAGACGTTAGACAACCAAATAGCCCAAGTAGCATCTTCTTCAAGGAGTTATAGACAATCAAAGGGAGCTTGATGATGTCAATCTTGGGAAGGTTCTACTCTTACACTTCTTGGAATTAAGAGACACCATATACTCACACCCGGAGAAGGATAATCAAGTGGCGATTGGAGGTGTGGTTACTCACATTTTGAAACGGTGTGGGATCAAGATAATGGAAACCGATGACACGGTGGACAATTTGGTTGATTTTTCGTATCTCTCAACCGCTCAAATCATTGGAAGAGGAGTTGGATCAAAACTAATCTACAACATGCACATGGGGAACAAAGAGGAAGTGAAGATGCTTTTACCTAACAAGAGGTTCAAAATGATGACGGTGAGAGACAACATCGAGTTCTTACCAAGGGAAGAAATATTGTATGATCCAAGCCGTCATCCAACCGTCGAATGAGTTTCTCGGATGAAGAAGAAAGGAATGGAACCTCAAGAGAAAGAGGAAGAGGAACTACAAGATGAGGAATCGGATGATGATGAGATCTATGGTGGCCAAAGATACCACTTCTCACACTATGATGGAGCAATTTCCAATGCGGGTATAAGGCATGCTCATGAAGACATCAAGAAATTTCAAAAGTGGAACAAGTGGCAAGACCGCACCATACACAAGTTGAGCAAAGTGGTTAAGGGATTGAAGAAGCAAGTGAAGGCCTTGACTAAGGCTCTTACAAAGAAGTCAAGGGATAAAGGACATTCACGGGAGAACGAAGAGGAAGAAGAGACAAGTGAGGCCATGGAAGTTGATGAAGAACGAAGACGTCGATCTTACCATGGAGAATCAAGCTCCCAATTATTCCTCTACGAGCCATCCCGCCACTCATCATATGATGTGGAAAGGAGAAGACGACAAAGAAGAAGGATGAGATCCCCATCCCCCATCTCAAGCAACCCATCTCCATCACTCGATTCAGAGGAGCAAAACTCTGATTCACCAACGCATTAGTCCAAGGTACCAATCTTCTTCCATTGTACATACCATATTTCTTTTTGCTTTTGCTTTGTGTGGTTGTTGGTCTCCTTCGTCAGTCTTATTCAATCACCAAGATGGTGATGAGTAAGTCCGGGGGAGGAGAATGTTTGCTAATATCGTTTTAAGTTGTTTTGTTTCCCTTTTCTTTTTCTTGAGTCTCATATAGCTTAGTATGCATTGTTAATACCTAAGGCATAGAAAATCAAAAAAAATCGAAAAATTTTGAAAAAAAATCTAAAAAGAATCATGTAGTTGCATTAGCATTCTTAATAGGATCGAGTCTTAGAAATCATGTAGGATGCATTTGCATTGAGGATGATGATTAAACCACCTTGTAAGTGGACTATACTTAGGGATTCAACCAAGACCCTTGTTAGAAGTAGTATGTAGCTTGAGCCTAAACGAAAAAAATGGAAAATCCATAGCTAGAACTCCCCCTTTCGAAAGCACCTACCTTAGTAAAACCATCTTGATAATTCGCCTTGACTCTATCTTAACTTGAACCTAATATTGACTTAATCTTTCTCATTATGGGCTTGAAACCGATCTCATGGTAATTAATGATATACTCGGGTTTTCTTCTTCGTTTCTACCACACTTTGGCTAACTCGAGTAGCCATTTTCACTTTTAAAACGATTTCACACCTTAACCCTTCCAATGTTTCTTCAAACGATTCATATGTTTCTTGTGTGAAATCTTTTTTTCTATATTGTCTCATGTGCAAAATCTTGTAAGTATCGGGAACGACAAAGATCTATCTTCCGTTCTTGAGCTTGCCTTTCGATTTTAAAGGCTAAGAGACTAGTTATAATAGGAAGGGAATGAGAATTGAGAAATGGAGAGGTTGATGGTGTGAGTAAGTTGAGATCAAGAGGGTTAAGGAAAGAGAAACAAAAGGAAACTAGAAAAGATAGAGATTGGCTTGATGTTTAAAATTAGAGAGGCTTGTGTTAGAAAGAGATCAAAATAAAAGCTCTAAAGAATACAATGAGAGAAAAAATCCCACTAGCTAAGTTAAGAAAAAGAGAAAGAAAATATTGAAAACAATAGTGGTTCAAACCAAAAGTTGAAAAGAGCTAAAAGATTCAAAGAAAAACTCAAGCCTCTAAGTAAATATAAAAGGAAGTGGAGGTTGCTTCTGAAAGAATATTTGCTCGAAAGGAGCCTTTGAGAGTGGTGTGAGTTGAGAAAGCTTGAAGTTCGGGTTAGATTTCGTAGTATTAAGCTTGGGGTTTTTGGGTAGAATGAACGGAAGTGTGACACTGTACACATCAATTGGTCCCTTTCTTCCTTGCTTTTGCGTAATGATGACATTTCATGTTTTCTTTGAGTGTGAACCACAAACAAAAATATTAGCCATATCTTTTTGCCACAAAAGCAATTTTTCCTTACCAAGCTGATTGACATCGATCTCTTGCTCATAATAAGAACCGCACTAATTCGAAAAATCCAATGAATGTTAAAAAGTCAAGTGTGTTTTGATAGAAGGAGTTTGCTTAGGTCTTTGAGTTTACAGTAAATTGGGGTTTGGAAAGGCTATGGCGAAGTACGAAAGATTAGAATAGACTTTCGCTATATGCTACTTCTCCCTAAGGATCTCGGTTCAATCACATTTGTCTTTCCCTTTGGTTATGAGTCCTCGCTTTCAAACTTCTCTTCTCAGTTTGAATTTTGTTGTTCGCTTGAGGACAAGCAAAAGGCAAGTCTGGGGGAGTTGATATTATCACATTGCATTCGATTTAGGAGTATGTTTTAGGAGTATTTTCATCATTTAGATGTTACATTTAGATGTCTTAGGATTAGTTTCGAAAGCATTTAGGAGTCTTGCGTCTAGAGTCCTTTAGGATGTGATTTCGTACTTGCATCCTCTCTTCTTTACTCTTTTTCAAGTAATTGGATCAACAAACGATGGAACGGAACCATCTGAGTCGAGAATCGAGATGAAAGACAAAGGAAAATGAAGAATGGAACCCCAGCTATCGACTATAACAATCCACACACCCCTGCGCAGACAACTACAAATCTGGAGAGGTGTCGCGATCCTTGATAGCGATCTGCGCAAGTCGCTACACCTGGCAGGGAACCCGGAGCCATTCTAGCGATCCTTGATAGCGATCCGCGTGACCTCAGCACACACAGCTACCAACCCGGAGAGGTATAGCGACCCATGCGTAGCGAGCTGAGCGGGTCACTACACTCGGCAATGAAACGTAGTGAGCCACTCCAACGGTCCACGCAACTTCAGCACAGATCGCTACATCCCTGACGAACCAACGAAGCACCATAGCAATCCAGCGTAGCTATCCATGCACCTGTGCGTAGACCGATGAGACTCCGAAATGTGGAAAAATCAGTGAACCGAGCCGGTTTGTTCCGATTTTGTCAGACCAATTCACTTTCTACTATAAAAACACAATGGAAGAACAAAAAAACTTAAGCTTGATTTGTGTGTTTTCTCTCTTTGAATCTTGTTGAATCTTTTCTCTTAAACTTTGTGGATTTGAGTAAAGTTTATAACTTTCTATCTTTTTCTTCTTTCTCATCATGTTTATGATCTTTATCTATGTTTTTACATGTTTTATGATTATGATTAGTGAGTAGATCATATTTGTGATTCATGGGTTGCGTAGATGAGATTAGATCTAGGTGTTTATTAGGTTGTTAAGGATTTAATACTTGTAGATTCACATCATTAAGGAGTACTTAATGTTATATTTGAAGTGATCAATCAAAATCTAGATCAAAGGAATTTCACACCCGGAAGGTGTTCGATTAAATTCTCAAGAGAACCTTATGATTGCTATTCAATCTTAGCCTATGGGAATAGTTGTCTAAGCTGTTTAGTGGATGTTTAGGCTTGTGTTTAATGACTAATGAGTCTTAAATTGCCATCGGGAGATTGGTTCAATTTTAGATCATTAAATGGATTAATTCCATAGGAATGGATTAATTGATTATTGCCTTTTCCTTGAATGGTGTGTTTGATTGTTTAGCCCTTGCATCTTAGTATCAGCTAGACTATCTAATTGCTTGCTCAATTCATGAATCGCATGTTTCCTTCTTCAATCTAAATTCTCTTTTCTCCTCTTTGTTCTTGTCTTGATTACTTTTCATGTTTTGATTTGTCTAATTTCCAAAACCACTCCTCTTGATTAGTCTAGCTTAATTGAAGAAAATTATAGATTAAATGCGTTAACTTTTTCTCCTCGTGGTTCGATAACCCATTTACTACAATTTCTAGCCTTAATCTTTAGGCTTAGGAGTTTAGTTTCGGGATTAAACTTGAAAGAACAAAAATTCCTTAGCATTCATCTCTTCCGAGACTACAAAATTAACTACATCAAGGACTGATTCCTGATTTTAAAGTTCTTGGATCAAAGCATTTAAAATTCATTAGTA
>OVAN01002981.1:0-30963 GCA_900406275.1 Anastatica hierochuntica
TCCGTAGTCCTTTTCAGGCATCGATTTCGTCGGGACAGTTTTTGACTCCAATTGTTGTCCCTCTATACTTCCCATATGTCGTTTCGTTTTGACCGCCATCTGAGGAAATTGATGAAGGCGGAGGAGAAATGGGAGGAGCGGTACAAAAAGGTAGAGGAGAGGACCCACAGAGATTTCACTATTCAAACCCGGGAGGTGTCAAATCTGAAGAAGGAGAATGCCAGGCTGAAGATGGAGCTGGAAAAGGCAGATGCAGAAGTTTCCTTGCTGAAGTCGGAACGTAACAGGCTAGGAGAAGGTAACGAACGAATGGCTGAAGACATTGCATTGATAAAAACAGAGCACGAGGTTATGGTTTCCAACATCCGTTCGACCTCTATTGAAAAACTCCGTATCGAATGCTTGCGCCACAGGCGATCTCGTGCTGATGCCCAACTACGTCTCGACAAGTTCCAGAGGTACCTAGCAGATCAAGCGAGAATAAAACAGAATTACCTAGCCCTTAATAAGTATAAGGGAAAGCTTGATTTTCTGAAGAGGCTTGAGGTTGAAGAAGGTGTGCGTGCTCCAGAACAATTTTTCGAGGGTCTGAAGATGAAAGCAAAAGAGGCGGATGAGTGGCTTGATGCTCAAATCATCACTGAGATGTTGGATGAAGACTTCAGCCTGCCAGCACCAGTGTCAGATGCAGAGGCGAGGGATGATGTTTCTGTTCAACCTCCTCCCGATGTCAATCAGTACGGGTCATCTCTTTAGGAGCATGCGACGCAAGTCGTCATCGTGTGTATCGGGCTATAGGATCATCGTTAAGTTTCTAAGTACTTTATTGTCAGTTTGTATGAGCCCTTGGGGTTTTAAATTTCAGACTATGTTGAGCCATAGGCTCTTTGTTTTTAGACTTAAAACTTGGTTGATGTTTTATGGTAAACTTAAATTCTACTAAGTGTGTTTCGTTGCATGAGATCATGTTGATTTGCAGGATGTATTTAGACTTCCCGTATGTTAGGTTAAGGCATAACGGAGAGTCCGGCTAACACTTTTTACGCCGGGCTGATGCTGTCAGCACGACGTAGCGAGGAAGACCTGACTTAGTATGTGGGTTCCATTGTGCCACTGCGAAGAGCAGTTTGACCGTTCTTCGCAACATGGTGAGGGTGATCAGTCCATTGCACTCGTGGGGAATGCGAATTTGCGGAATAGACCAGCTAGGTATGGTATCAGATTGGGCCATGCTAACTCTGCGCTGAGTTGTAGTGGTTAGCGTTTGAGTGATACTCAGACTTTGTCTTTTGTGAAATTTTTTTTGGGATAAATTGTTGTGCCCGTAAATGAGCTGCCTACGTACCCCGAAGGGATCAAGCTAGTGTAGTTTGGTTTTACAAGGGCTGAGAGTGGTTGGGGTGTTTTTCAGCGGTGTTTGCTTTTAGTAGTAAAAGCGCTTCAGTTGTGCTTCGTTCCAGGATTGCGGGATGGGTTCTCCGCTCATTTGGGTAAGCTGAAAAACGCCTGGTCGAACGATCTTGGATATCAGGTAGGGTCCTTCCCAATTGGCTTTGAGCTTGTCACAGGCCGTTCAACCGTGTTCTCAAAGACTTTTCGGAGCATGAGATCGCCTTGCTCGAAGTGGCGCCCTCTGAATTTTTTGTTGTATTAGCGCGCTACTTGATGCTAGTAATTCTGGATCTTCAAAAGTGCTTGATTTCGCTGTTCCTCGGCAAAGTCTAACTGATCATACAGGAGCTGATCGTTTCTATCGGGCTGTTGGGTCAACATGGTTCTTTGTATTTTGGACACCGTTACTTCTGCAAGTGTCATTGCTTCCATCCCTTGGGCATGGGAGAAGGGTGTTTGGCCTGTTTTACTTCTCAGGCTGGTGCGATATGACCAGAGTACTCCATCGAGCTTGTCAGCCCACAATCCTTTCTTGTCTTCTAAGCGTTTCTTTAGACCTTCCAAGATTCTTTTGTTTGTTGCTTCAGCTTGTCCATTTTCTTGCGGGTAGCGTGGTGTTCATTTGCTTAGGCGAATGTTCCATCTTGCGCAAAATCCTTCGAACTTTGTTGATGTGAATTGCGGGCCATTGTCGGTGATTATCTCATACGATAGTCCGTGCCTGCAAATAACATACTTCCACACAAAGTTTTGAACGTGAACTGCCTCGATCTTTGGTTATGCTTTTGCTTCAACCCACTTAGTGAAATAATCTGTCACTATGAGCAAGAACCTCCTTTGTCGGGATCGGGGTAATGGACCAACGATGTCCATAGCCAAACGCATGAACGGGTAAGGGCTTTGCGGAAGATAATGCCTGAGTCGGGCTGTGAATCGTCGTTCCATGTCGCTGGCACTTTTCGCATTTTTGTGCGAATTCCTCCCAATCTTTAAGTAGGATTGGCCAATAGAAGCCCACATTTTTGACCTGAAGTGCTAAGCTACGACCTCCTGAGTGGCTTCCCCGGCACCTTCATGTGCTTCTCGCATAACTCTGAGGGACTCATCGCCGGTGATACAGTGTAGGAGAACTCTAACGACATTCCACCGGAACAGCTTATCGTCGATCAGCATGTAGTGGGCTGCACGTCTGCGTAATCGTCGGGCTGCCCATTTGTTTTCAGAAATTCTACCGTCTACAATGTACAGTTTGATGTCAGTGCGCCAGTCAGTGCTGCCGAGTACATAGTCTGCATCGTTAGGGTTGGTGTTGTGCGGGATGTCGGGCTCTGGGTATTCGTCGTTATCGAGGATGACTGGGTCAGTGACGGTGTGTATTCCCTTTGGGAGTTCAATGCTTGGACGTTGGAGGCATTCTACGGGGATTTTTCGGCGTTCAGTCGGGCTTGAGGTGGAGGCTAGCGCTGCTAAAGCGTCGACTGAGGCATTCTCGCTTCTTAGAATCTTTGTTAGCACAAAGGTTTGGAACTTTTAGCCAATTGGTTCATGATGTCGAGGTAGGCGTCCATCCTTTCGTCTTCGCTTCAAATTCTCCATTGAACTTGTTGGTGACCAGCTGGTTGTCGCAATAGGCGTTCAGATTTGTGATCCTAGTTCGGCTGCTATTTCATTCCTGCGATGAGTGCTTCGTACTCGGCCTCGTTATTTGATGCCTGGAAAGCAAGACGGAAAGATTGCTCTAGGACCTCGTGCGTCGGTGATTCCAGCTTGATTATGATGCTTGAGTCGTGGTGACTTGAGGATCCGTCGGCGTAGAGTATCCATGGGCTGTTTTCCAATTTCTGTTCGGAGAGCTCGGGTGGGAGCTCGATGATAAAGTCCGCTAAAACTTGTGATTTTGCGCATTTTCGATTTCTATATTCGATGTCGTATTCACTAAGCTCGACAGCCCACTTTGCAATTCTTCCAAACTGCGTCGGGCTGTGGAGAATCGTTCTGAGCGACTGGTTCGTGAGTACCACAATGGACTGAGATTGGAAATAAGGTCACAATTTGTGGGCTGCCGTTACGACCACGAGTGCAAGTTTCTCAAGCGTCGGGTACCTTGATTCAACTCCGTCTAATGCTTTGCTTGTATAAAACACTGGCTTCTGATTGCATCTATCTTCTCGTACAAGGACGACGCTGACGGCGGCTGCGAAGATTACTATGTAGAGATAGAGAGTCTCCTAGTCAACGGGCTTCGCTAAGATAGGCGGACTGGTGAGATATACTTTCACCTCTTTGAATGCGTTTTCGCATTTGTCATTCCACTCGAAGTGCTTGTTTCCTCACATGAGCTGGTAAAAAGGCAAACACTTATTTGTTGATCGAGAACTAAAGTAGTTGAGAGCTGTGATCCTTCCAATTAGACGCTGAACTTCCCTTGTGTTACGGGGAGATGCGAGCTCCAAAATTTCCATGATCTGCTTCAGGTTGGCTTCTATGCCTTGCTACGTTACTATGTAACTCATGAATTCTCCGCAAGTTACTCGGAATGTGCATTTCGCCAGGTTCAACTTCATCCCGTAATGGTTCAGGGTTTCGAAGCATATGCGAAGGTGGTTGATGTGATCGTTGGCATTGAGGGATTTGACCATCATGTTGTCGATATACCTCTCCATGGTCTTCCCGAGCTGGTCGGCGAACATCTTGTTGACTAATCGCTAGTACGTTGCTTTGGCATTCTTGAGTATGAAGGGCATGACACGATAGCAATAGATTCCTCGATCTGTTATGAAGGATGTTTTTTCGCAGTCGTCGGGGTGCATCATGATTTGATTGTATCCTGAAAGGCGTCCATGAATGACAGCAGCTCGTTCCAAGCAGTGGCTTCAACGATTCTGTCGATGTGCGGTAGAGGAAAACTATCTTTCGGGCAAGTCTTGTTAAGATCAGTGAAATCGACGCAGACTCGCCACTTCCCGATTTTTTCTTGACTACCACAGGGTTAGCCAACCAATCGGGATAGCGAACTTCTTCTATTGACCCTACTTTTGTCAGTCGTCGACCTCTTCGTTTATAGCCTGAGCTCGCTCTGGTCCTAGCTTTCTCCTCTTTTGCTTGATGGAATTGAAAGTTTGGTCGACGTTCAGCTCGTGGCATGCTATGGCGGAGTCAAATCCTGGCAGTCGGTACCATTCCATGCGAAAGTCGAAGCGTTTTCCTTAAGGAACTGTACTAGGTCGTCGTGGATGCGGGATTCAAGGAGTTCGCCGATACCTACGCAACGTGTGATATCGCTTTCATTGATGTTGTCTTGGAGAATCTTTTCCATCTTTGGAGGTTCTTCTGCAAACGCTTCTTCGGGAAATGTGACTACGGGCTCCTGCGGTCCATCAGCGATGGTGAACATTCTTCTGATTTTGAGTTCTGCGATGAAGCACGCTCAGGCTGTTCCTTGATCTCCTCGGATGGTGCAGACTCCGATTGGCGTGGGAAACTTCAGACATTGATGATAGGTCAAAGGAACCACTTCCATTGAATATATCCAGGAGGTTCCCATTATGATGATGTAAATTGTTGGCGTGTCAATTATTGTGAATTTGACAAGCTTGGTAATTCCCCCGATGTAGACTGGTAGCCGGATCATCCCGACGGACATCGTTGTTTCCCCTCTAAAAGCAATCAGTGGTTTCGTAGAGACTTTGACGTTGTTAACTTTGAGATCCATTCGATCTAACGTCCTCTTGAAGATGAGATCAACTGAGCTTCCCATATCGATCATTACCTTCACCACTTCGCAGTCTGCCACAAGTAGCTCGATGACCAGTGGGTCGTTGTGGGGCATGTGCACTCCGAGGGTGTCTTGGTCCGTAAAGCTGATGGTGGGGTTCGAACTGACGTGCTCAACTACAGACGAGCTAGGAAGATCGGCCCATTTAACCGATGAAACGGTTAATCTCTCGTGTCTTTTGATAGAGCAGATAGAATCATTGCAGTCCTTTTGCCCTCCCATGATCATGGCGACCCTCTTCCTTGGGGTCGGGGGTGCCTCGAGAGGATATTCTGGTGCTCTTTCTCTTTTGGGGGTTCCATACTTTGGTCTCTGGGGCGTCGAAGCCCGTTCCTCAACTCTTCGGTCATTAACTTGGTGTTGTCTTTCGCGGTCTCTGTTTCTTTCACCTTCGTTTTCCGGTCTTCGATAGACGTATCTTTTCTTCTACTCTTCGTAGTTGGCACTTGTATCTCGCCGGATTCCCATTTGCTAAATAGGATGTCTCTCAGATGCCTACACTCCACGGTCGAATGCCCGTTTCATTTGTGGTAGCCGCAGTACTGGCTGAGGTCCACGTCCTTTGTCTTCTGTTGCTTCTGCCCAACGTGTTGCTGTTGAGGCTGCTCCTTGCTACTTCCCACGTGATGATTTGCTGCTCGTTTGTTTTTGTCATCTTTCTACTCCGAGTCATAATGTTGGTATGGCTCGTAAAAGTCATCGGCGGGTTTTTCCTTGTCTTTGGTCGAGCTCGGTTTCTGGTATTTTTTAGCCATAGCCAGCTTTTCCTCTTCCAATTCTATGAACATGGTAGCTCGATGGAGAGGATCCTCCAAAGTCTGTGGTTTGTTGATTTTGAGGTCGTCGCGAAAGGGTGACTCGTACCAGAGAGCGTTACGTAAGGCAGGGAGAGCGGCTTCTTCGGTTATGGTAACACGGGAGGCCACTTCTTTGAATCGGGATATGAAATCTCACAGACTTTCCTTGCGCCCTTGGGCCATAGCCCACAAATCTGCAGTAGAGTTCCCTTGTTGGATAAACATCGAATAGTGTTTAAGGAAGGCTATCGAGAGGTGGTGGAAATTATCTATAGAGTTGGCGTTAAGGCGATATAACCATCGTTGGGCTGCTCTTTCGAGATTCTCGACAAATAGCTGACAGTAGCCCGCGTCTCTTTCCTCCGGGGTGAATTGAGCTCGTCCCATAGCTATGCTAAATGTGGTCAGGTGCTGACTGGGGTCTGTTTTTCCGTCATACTTCGTGATACAGATTTTCCCGGGATAAGGTATGTTGAATCGCGTGATCTTGCTGGTGAACGTTGCACTCCTGTGATTCATAGAGTATGCGATCTATCTCAGGTGTCACGCTAATGGCCTGGTGAACGCGGGAATTGATGTCCTGCAAGCGTTTCTTTACGAGCTCCAACTCGTGGTCTTTCTCTGTGGGTGCTATCGGAAAAAGGGTAAGCGTGGGCGGAGCCCGTTTTTGGTCTTGGTGTCCTTGTCTCACGGGCTGGTAGCTTGTATATTCAACGAGTTGCTCTGGGTCCCTGTGCGGCGTGCTATCACATGAATGGTCGGTGCAGCGGGAGAGGTGTCGTTCCCGAACACGTTTCGCTAGATCCGAGAGAGGAAACCGTCGGTAAGTGTTCTTGGGGTGGAAGTCCGATTTGCCATTGGAGCGTGGGCATTGTAGAAGGCTCGAGAGCTTGAGAGTGCCTCAAATCGAGAGTCGGTGGTTCGAGCTCGGGTGTCGAGTTTTTGGGCGATACCGGCTAGGATAGATGTTACGTCGGGCTGTTGCTGCAGGGTTACTCCGATTATGGGCAATTCGGGTATTGGCGAGCTTCCTACTTCGGTTATTCTCGACTCTGGGGTGTGAAATGCTAGGCTGGGGGTAGGTCGTGAACCTGACGCTACTGTTTTTTTTGTGTTGTTTGGGGCGGCCTGAGCGCTGGAGGACGTCAGGCTTTTCGTCGTTTGTCCAGTGACTTTTGCTTGGGGGGCTGAGACATGAGTTAGAAGAGGTGGATATCCCGGGTTACATCGTAGTACCCGAGGTTGGTTAAGGCGAGGCGTCGGATTTTCGTCGGACATTGTCTACCACTCTAAAAAGAGACCTCCTAAGGTGTCATAGACGACGCCAATTGTTCGTGGTAGGATCAGGCTCTTACGAAAACACAAAATACATGAGTAGGTGGTGAAGAGAGATAGAGGAATGAGAGGGGACCAATGGATCGGAGAGTCTCTTTTTTATTAGAAATGGTTTGATCAATGTAAATACAATGGTTTCTTTTCTTATGAATTTGAGAGGATTTTCTTTATGAGATTTTGTATGTGAATGCGAAGTGAGATTGACTTGGCCTTTCCTTCGCCAAAAATGCTCAATATATAGTAGATTTCCCTCAAAAAATGTCTTCTTTTCATTTGTTTTTGGACTTCCTCGGACTGTGCTATCGCCGCGGGCTCGACCTGCCTCGTTGCTTTGTCTTTGGCCGAAATGTCCAGTTTGTAGCCCACAGAGTGCATTAATGACGAAGCCATCTGCTTTACTCTTTCCCCTTTGAGGTGCACGCTTCCTTGGTGTCTGAAGTGCATTTGATGTTAGGTCAGGCTCTTCTATATATTTTGGGGAACGGAACATGCATCCTGACACGAGCCACCTGCATGGTCTGAGAGACGCCGCTTGTGTCAGGCTTTTAGACTGTAACAGTTGTCTCTTTCTACCAGTTGTCTCTTTCGCAAACGGGCCTCCATCGGATTGGGCTTCAACCAGTTTACATGCTACACTTTGTGGGTATTTCGTCATGGGCTTTTAATGACCTCTCATTAATTTCGGACTTATTATTAGAAATGAGTTAGACATTGAAGGGATGCCTAGCCCACCTCTAACAATGAAGAAGTATATGCGAGGTCACTTGTATGAAGAAGTATATGTAACTACTTCTTGTAACACTGTTTTGTCTTTTTATTTCTGAAAACTTGATGCATAGATTTTCCTTAATCTCTAGTTTAAAATCGACAATTGAAATGTTATTAGTAAAAATATCAATGAAGAAAACAATCACATTAAAATTGAAGAAACCGTTTGTTGGAACAATTATTTGAATAAACAAAATGGGCCAATGGAATCATTTGTATTATGTCAAATAATTGGTTTTGTTGTGAATAAGAAATAAGCTCTTTGGGCGAAAAGGAAGTTAATGAGATTGAGAAATTAAACTGAACCGAACCAAACCGTTATTCAAATCCGGTTACGCGAAAGTATATTCCAAGAATATTCTGTTGATTTTTTCTCCTGCACGTTAAACGTGCTCCACATCTCATGGGATTGTGATCCCACTTCTTCCTCAAGAGAGAAGACATTCTCTTTAAAGAAAAATCATTAATAATTTGTTTTATCATGGTTCTGAAAAGAAAAACAAAACAAAAAACTCCATCAATCTCTTCTTCTTCTTCTGAATTGTAAGTGTCTCGAGAGTATAACGTATTTATTTAGTTTGTTGATTCTATGATCGAGTGTTGCGATCGTAGTCTATCGTGATTATATCCTCGGATTCAGAATCTCATAAACCACCACACTGCATGAGATTTCATGAATTAAGGAAAGAGATTATTCTCGTCTTCACGAAATTCTTTTCCTTAATCGTTGTCTAACACCATTTTTTCCATCGTGATTTTCAATTCAGATTTTCCGGTCTTACAGTCTTAGTTCATGAAAACTTTCGTTTCTTTCTTTTCACTGGAATTGAATTGTCAACTGCGTAAAGTTTTAAAAACGGTTTCAGAAACGATATCTGATACGATTTTTTTTAAAAGAAACAGTTCTGCGAAAGTTTTCAGCAGAAGGTTTCTCCTTTAATTTTCGTTTCCATGCAAAAACCGAACAAAAACTGGGTTCTAAGAGAATAAGTTTTCGTGTTCGTGCAAAAATCGAGCAAAAACTGAGTTTTAAGAGAATAAGTTTTCGTGTTCGTGCAAAAATCGGACACAAACTGAGTTCTAAGAGAATAAGTTTTTGACCATTGGTTTGCTAATATCTGATACTTGGCTTTTTTTGGCTTAGGACCTTTTGTTTGGTTTATAGTCTTTTACTTTCCTTTTTCTCTTCTCTGGCGTATCCCTCACTGTGAGTGGAATCAAATTACTGGCCATTGGCAATGATCTCCTTACGATTTTCAGTTCTCTAATTGATTCGTATCTTTCCTTTTTTCAGATTTTCTTTCCTTTTCTCCCACTTCTTACCTTATCAATTTCGATTTGTAATCATCACCTTAGCAAGTCTTTCCCTTTTGGTAAGAACAATGAGTGATTACCCGAAATTCCTCCCCACCTCCAGCTATATTAATTACTTCTTCCTCGTCCTCCCTTCACCAGAAAACTTCACCAAAAACATATTCCTTCACCGTAATATTCTTCTCAGAAAATGAAAAGCTTTTGTAACAATGGTCGATGCTCTTAACGATGCCACTACTGCTCTCTCACTCCACGACGACGAATCGATTGTGCTCCCTGACAGTCCAAGGTTCAGAGTCTTCGATGAGAATGAGTGTAGCATTTTTAGTAGACTGCTGAACCCAGATGCTCAGCCAATGTCAAAGTAGATTGAAGTGATGCCCGAGATATGGCGGTTCTATGAAAGGGTGAGAGGCATTGCTCTGTCTCGAACCCATTTCCAATTTGTGTTCCAAAGAGAAGAGGATTTGCAGAAAGTGATGAAGGACTACCCATGGTCCTTTAACCACTGGACTATTGTCCTTAAGAGATGGAAGTCGGCGCCACCGGAGAACTACCTCTCTAACCTTGACATGGGTACGTATACGCAATATCCCTGCAGAGCATTCCATGGTAGATACGATGCAGATGCTTGGCAAGGCGATTGGCCATGTCGAGGAGATTGAATACGATCCCAAAGCTTCACATAAAACTGACTATGTGAAGCTTCGAGTCAAGTTTCACATAGAGAGCCCGACAAGAGAGACAAAGGTGTTGGAGCTTCGTGATGGTAGGAAGGTCTTGATCAAGTATGAATATGAAAGGATCAGAAAGAAATGCTTTAACTGTCTACAATTGTCTCATGAGAAAACAAAGTGCCCGCTATTGATTGACCCTTCCATGGCTATGAGGAACAATGATGCCAAAGCATTAGGGGACAAGGCCAGCCACTCAACATCCTCTACTGTAGGAGGTCACCAGGACAAACGGACTAAGACCCCTTGGCTTTCTAGCTATTCGGTCTATAGCTGACAAGGAACAGTTAAAGCTGGATATTCCCCCTGGTTTGGAGCTTCTGTTCCCAGAACTTTCAGGAGAGGATCACTTCATAGCTATACAATACATCTCACACTCAGACCCAACAGAAACACAGGCTAGAATACTGCGTGTCCAACAGTCTATCCGTGAAGCAGCATTGAAGCAACCAATCATTACTCATTCTGCTGGTCCGAGTAAGGCTCACACGTTGGATTTCTATGTTAATAAGGTTACACAGAGGAAGGAGAATATCAAAAAAGGAATTACAACCTGGCCCTCTGCCGACTTTAGCTACTCTGGTGAAGTGGATTCTAACCATTCTGGGAACTTTGAGCCCTTCTCCTTCACGGCCAACAAGGGTGCAATGGGAGCACAATCTGAGATATTACCGGAAATACAGAGAGTTGAGACTGCAAAGGCACAAAGGCCAGTCCCAAAACGTTCCCCCTCCTGGAAGAGAAAGATTGGTAGCATCTGTGGATCCAAAAGAACATCAACAACTCGTAACAAGTCTTCATTAAGCAAGAGGAAAGCGGAACCTCCTGCGGAAAATCCAATGAATAAGAACCCAAAAATTTGCAACAAGATGATGGATTCCGTATTGAAGCCGTTGCAATCATCATGATCATCATTATTTGGAACTGTCAAGGAGTGAGAAGCCCGGAGACAGTGGAACATATCCGGAAGCTGCGTAAAGAACACTTTCCGGACTTTTTATTTCTTATGGAAACGAAACAAAAATCTGAGTTTATTATTGATCTTAAACAGAGTTTGGGTTATGATGATGTTGCTTTTGTTGATCCAATCGGTCTTAGTGGAGGATTGATTGTCTTTTGGAAAAATAATTTCATAGTTGATGTTCTCCATTCGGATAAGCGTATTCTCGACCTCAAAGTGCAAATGGGTTCCATTCTCTTTTACCTTACATGTGTATATGGTGACCCTATTCGTGCAAAGAGACAGGAGGTTTGGTCAAATTGAAGTGACATAGGTTTGAATAGAGATGAAGTTTGGGTTTTAGTTGGTGACTTTAACGAGCTAATGAACAACCAGGAGAAGGTTGGTGGTCCATTGAGAGAGGAGTCTACTTTCTGGAATTTCCGTGAGATGTCTGTAAATTGTAAAATCAAAGAGATTAGAAGCTCTGGTAACCAGCTTTCATGGTGTGGTTGGAGGGATTCCATGTGGATTCAGTGCAGATTAGATCGTAGCTTTGGTAATGACTGCTGGTTTCGATTATTTCTGAGAGCATTGACTGAGTATTTTGAACTATGGACTTCATACCACATGCCAATTAAAATAAGCTTTGCTAAGGAAGAGGACATTCCTGGTCGTGGGCGTTTCTTTTTTGATAAAAGATGTAAGTCGAAGCCAAGTATTGATGAAGTTGTCAAACAAGGTTGGTGTACTGAGAGCATGGATAATGATATCCCATTGATGGAAAGGATAAGTCGTTGTAGATCAACCTTAGCTAAATGGAAGAGAAGCTCAGATTGTAACTATAAGCATAAGATTCAAAGGCTACACCGATTATATAAGCTGGAAGTTGTGAAACTCTCACCAGATCGAGGACAACTTCAGAGACTAAAACTTAATTTAACCATGGCATATCGAAAAGAGGAGAGATTTTGGAAGCAAATATCTTGTGAGAATTGGTTAAAAGCTGGTGATAAGAACTCTGCCTTTTTTCATCATTCTGTTAAAGGGAGGAAGCTTAGAAACAAAATAGTTATGCTTAAAGATGATGAAGGGGAAGAACATTTCCATGAAGGATTTAAAGGAACTGTGGCTGCCGAATACTTTAGAGAATTGTTCATGCGTACGAATCCTTGTGACTTGGAATAAATTCTGGAAGGATTCACGAGCCGAGTGACCCCGCAGATGAATGAAGTTCTGACTTGTCATGTTTTTTGCTGAAGAAATTAAACAGGTTGCATTTAGCGTTAAAAGTAGTAGCACTCCGGGTGAAGATGGGTTAACTAGAGCCTTTTATAAACGTTTCTGGAGCATTGTTGGTCCGAGTGTGGTTAAGGAGATCCAAACCTTCTTTGAGAAAACTCTTATGGAGCCGGATTGGAATCATACTCAAATATGCCCAATTCCAAAAACCCCTAATGCTAATCGGATGATGGAGATGCGACCAATTAGTCTCTATGCAGTGCAATACAAAATCGTTTCAAAGATCTTATGCTCACGATTAAAGACAATTCTGCCAGGAATCATCTCTGATACGCAAGGTGCGTTCGTCTCAGGAAAATTAATCTCAGATAACATCATCATAGCTCATGAGTTTGTACATGCTTTGAGGGTCAATGAAACTGTTGCGAAATCCTTTATGGCCATCAAGACGGACATGTCTAAAGCCTATGATCGAGTTGAATGGAACTTTATTGAAGTGTTGCAAGAGGGAATGGGGTTTGCTCGACAATGGATACGATGGATTATGTCTTGTGTTAGTACGGTCTCCTACACTGTGATGTTAAATGGCAGGACACATGATTTCATCAAACCTGAAAGAGGGATACGCCAGGGTGATCCTCTCTCACCATTCTTGTTCATTCTATGTGCTGAAGCCTTGGTCCACCTCCTCAATCGAGCGGAAGAATGTGGTCGGATTTATGGTCTTAAAATAGCTCCTACCAGTCCTAGCGTTCATCACCTCTGTTTGCCAATGATAACCTTCTCCTTTGCCATGCGGCGGTGGATGAATGCTCTGAGATATTGAATTTTCTACAAGCGTATGGAGCAGCCTCTGGAGAGCTAGTTAATAAAAGTAAATCATCTATCATCTTTGGTGCAAAAGTGACAGAGGGAACCAAAAGGGCAGTCAAAGAAGTCTTAAGCATTGACAAAGAAGGAGGATAAGGAACCTACCTTGGACTCCCGGAATGTCTTAGTGACTCAAAGGTGAAGATGCTTGCATTTATCCAGGAGAAACTTAAATCTAGACTACAAGGATGGTACTCAAAATCACTCTCACAAGGAGGTAAAGAAGTCTTATTGAAATTTGTTGGATTAGCTCTACCAATACATGTTATTTCTTGCTTTCAAATTCCTCAAGAAACTTGTAAGAAGCTAACATGTGTGATACTTGAGTTTTGGTGGAATTATATTCAGAATAAACGTAAAATTCTGTGGGTTTCATGGTCTAAGATGTGTCGTAGGAAAGAGGAAGGAGGTTTGGGCTTCCATGACATTAGCAGATTCAATCAGGCATTGTTGACAAAACAAGCTTGGCGGATCTTGCACAATCCCGACTCTCTTCTAGCTAGAGTTCTTAAAGGTAAATCTTTAAAATAAATCGCTTCCTATCAGCCTCTGTTAGAAAGAGACCGTCATTCGCTTGGCGAAGTATATGTCGTGGTAGAGAGTTGCTCAAAAGAGGATTGGTAAAGACTATCGGCAATGGTCAAAATACGCATATTTGGTCTGAAAATTGGATAATGGACATTCAATCCCGTCCCCTGATAGCCAAGGTCAATGAAGATATTGCTTCCTCGGTTTCATTAGTGGCTGACTTGATGGTCTCTTACTCTGGCCAATGGGATATCCTTCTTGTAAGGAGAATCTTTATAGAGGAGGATGTGGTACGTATTCTTAATATGAAGCATTCTATCTTGCATGGTGTTTCTTATCTATGGGGATTCTCAAAGAATGGAATGTACACGGTTCAAAGTGGACATAGATTGCTTGAAAATGCTCTGAATAATGAGCAACCTAAGCTAGAGTCACGGTCTCCACTTGAAAAGAGAATTTGGTCTGGTGTATGGAAGATTAAAACATCTCCTAAGATACGTCACTTCATTTGGAAGACGATGTCTTGTGCCTTAGCTGTCAAGAAACATCTCAAATCCAGAGGTATCCAAGTAGATGAGGAATGCCCTTTATTCCGTTCTCAACCCGAGACAATCTGTCACATGCTATTTGAGTGTCCAGTAGCTTCTCAGGTTTGGCAAATCACTAGAATTCCTTTACCAAGCAGAGGATTCTCAAGAATTTCCATGATTTTGAACATTTACCATCTTATGTCATGTGCCAAGAATAATGCTATCTCAGAAAGCTATCGCCTATCTATTCCATGGTTACTTTGGCAGTTTTGAAAAGTATGAAACAACTTGATCTTTGAACAAAAGAGCTCTACGACACTATCGATTGTGGAGAAAGTATTAGAGGACTCCAAAGAATGGTTTGATGAAAACTAGTTAGAAGAAGAGGTTTCAAGTTCGTGAGCAGCGTCACTGGAAACGGTGCCTGTAACCTGGCAAAAACCACAAGGAGAGATGCAGAAATGTAATATCGGAGCCTCCTGGAGAAATCGAAACCTGAAAAGTGGTGCAGCTTGGTTGTTGCGTAACGAATAAGGTAAAGCATTAGTTCATAGTAGACGATCCTTTTCAGGTCTGAGTTGGTCTCTTGAAGCACATCTCTGGAGTTTATTCTGGCTCTTGAGAGTATGAGCAATATGAGTTATCGTAAAATCATCTTTGAAACCTCGTATAAAGAAATCCAGGAGATTAACTGTAACCCTTCCTCGTATCCTAAATTCAGAGGACTTTGTTCCTCCATTGAAGAGCTATCTCACTCCATTCTTGCGTGGGACCTAACTATAACCCCAGAGCTTTGTAATCGGCCTGCTCAATTGATTGCAGATAGTGTAGTGGAAGGGAACCGTTTTTAATCTTATATTGCGGTTGAAGGGCCAAGTTAGTTGAATGATCTTCTGGAAAAGGAGGCTGAATGAACTCAACGACCAAGATGTGATTCTTTGTCTTGGTGTGGACCTGTTAATAATTAGAGAAAGGTTGGGCCATCAGACTTTGGTTTTGGTCGGCAGGAACTTTCCTTGTTTTCTCTCTGTTTTATGCTCTTAGTTGGGCTTGTTATTTTCTTTCACCTAAGTGTTTTGATCGTTCCTCTGTGTATTTGCTCTTAAAACTCAGCTGCACCTTTGGTCACTTTTTATGGGAATGGAAAAATAGTATTAGAAAAAGAGAGTATAAGTTTTAGTGTTCGTGCAAAAACCTTACAAAAACTGAGTTCTAAGAGAATAAGTTTTCGTGTTCGTGCAAAAATCGGACAAAAACAAAGTTCTATAATAGAATAATTTTTTGTGTTCGTGCAAAAACCAGATAAAAACTCAATTCTAATTGAATAAGCTTTCTTTATTGTGCAAAAACCGGTTGATTCTGATATAATCAGGGTTCCTGGATTTCGATAGAATCTGTGTTTCTTGCAAAAAATCCGGTCAGAGACTTGACTATGGTATAATCACCGTTTCTGCATTTTAATTTACGTGCAAAATCTGGACAGAGACTTGATTTTGATATAATCATTGTTCTCTGCATTTTGATTTTCGTGCAAAATCTGGACAGAAACTTGATTTTGATATAATCGCTGTTCTCTGCATTTTGATTTTCGTGAAAATATGGACAGAAACTTGATTTTGATATAATCACTTTTCTCTGCATTTTGATTTTCGTGCAAAATCTGGACAGAGACTTGATTTTAATATAATCATTGTTTTCTGCATTTTGATTTTCATACAAAATCTGGACAGAGACTTGATTTTGATACAATCACTGTTTTCTGCATTTTGATTTTCGTGCAAAATCTGGACAGAGATTTGATTTTTATATAATCACTGTTTTCTGCATTTTGATTTTCGTGCAAAATCGGGACAAAGACTTGATTCTGATAGAATGAGTCTTACGTGCAAAATTCGGACATACTCTAAATTTTGATAGAATTATATTTCATGATTCTTCTTGCTAAATGCTTTAATATCTCGTTTCTATTTTTATTGAATCATATTAATTCTTGTTTGCTTTATTTGTGAACAGAAATGACAAACAACAATGAAAACGTGATCATTGGTGGCACTAATGGAGGTGCAAGTGATGGTATGGACAAAAACAATGAGTCGACGCCCCTAAATGAGAGTGGTATACCATTGGGACCTTCTGCATCTGATGTCCCGTCTGTACCTGCAGCTATAACCGCAGGAGTTACGCCAGACAAGTTTGACAGGTCAAATTTCACAACGTGGCAGCATAAGATGTACTTCTTTCAGACCACCTTGAAGTTGGAAAAATAAATCACAGAGACAAGACCATTTGTGCCTAGTGATTGTACTGACTCACGAGCTGTGGCCAGTGTCCAAGCATGGGATCATGGAGACTTCTCTGCAAAGGCTACATTCAAAACCGTCTGGTGGACGCGTTGTACAAAGTGTACCGTGAGGTCAAAACTTCGAAAGATCTATGGGATATCTTGGAAAGAAAGTACAATTCATACAATGTAGGCTCTGGAAAGTATGCCACCAGAAAATTTCTTAAATACAAAATGGTAGACTCAAGGTCCATCATGGAGCAAGTACATGAGCTACAAATGATATTCCAGGAGATAACCGATGAAGGAATGAAGATGTGTAAAACACTCACAGTGAATTGCTTCATTGAGAAGCTACCTCCAAGTTGGGTCGACTTTAAAAACTATCTCGACCACAAGTTATAAAATGTGTGTTTGAGACAGTCCAAACGAAAGAAAAAGGTTGCTGATGTAGCTTCCTCTTCAAATGATGTAATCAAGAATATTTCAATGAATAAGAATCCAGTAGCTTATGTCGTTGAGTCTTTTAATATTTGGCATGAAATGTTAAGACATGTGAATTATAAATCTTTACAAAGATTGGTTAATTTGAACCTAATTCCAAAACGCAAGATAAGCAAAGATAAATGTGAAGTATGCGTACAAGCGAAACTCAAAAAACACCATCACCTCGTGTTGAAAGAACAACCGAACCTCTTGGCTTAATACACACAGATTTTTGCGATTTGAAATTCGTACAATCAAGAGGCGGTAAAAAGTATTTTGTGACTTTCATAGATAATTGTACAAAATAGTGTTACGTATACTTGCTACGTAGTAAAGATGAAGTCTTGGAAAAATTCAAAGAATATAAACTCGAAGTTTAAAATCAACTAGAGAAAACTATTCAAATAGTAAGAAGTGATAGAGAATAGGGCTGGGTACTAATACCCATTACCCGTCTTCGACCCGCGATCCGTCTCGTACCCGACTCGAAAAAGGGTACCCGCGGCTTTCGGATCAGGTAAAGGGTATCAAATTTCTATTCCCCGCGGGTAAGGGTCGGGTATCAGTTATCAGTTATTTTTAACTACCCGTCTTCATACCCGACCCGTCAATACCCGTTTCTAATTATTTGTATATTATATAATTGTCTACCATATTAATTATGTATAATCATATATAAAGTATTACTTTAGAAGAAACCATAATATTTATTATATATAAGACTTGAATTACATTTTTAATATATGTAATATTTAAATATAACTTTGTAATTTAGAAAATTTCTAATTTTTTTTGTTAGGATAATTTTGTACTTGGTTGAATATTTGAGAAAAATATGATTATATAAGTATTTAAATGTTAAAATATGAAACAAAATATAAATATTTGAATTTTAAAGGCTTTTCGTTCTTTCGGATACATTTTTTTGGATAACAAGTCGGGTCGGATAACAAGTCTAGTATTCATATTTTTAGAGGGTACTTGTTTTTCCGGGTACCCGTTTTTTGCGGGTCGGGTACGGGTACTAAAAATCTATTACCCGTAAGGGTCGGGTCGGGTAGGGTAGCGAGTACACCAAAAATCAAGGGTACCCGATCCGTGCCCACCCCTAATAGGGGAGGTGAGTATGATGGCCCATTTAATGCTTTCTGTCAAGAAAAAAACATTATCTATCAAACGACCGCTCCCTACTCACCAGAGTCTAACAGAGTTGCGAAACGAAAAAACCGAACTCTAAAAGAAATTTTGAATGCAATGTTGCAAAAATCAGGGTTACTCCAGAACCTATGGGGGGAGGCGCTCCTCACCACAAATTATATTCTCAATAAAATACCGCACAAAGTCACTGGCAAGACGCCATATGAACTCTGGAAGGGTAAAATACCTTCGTACAAATACCTCAAAGTGTGGGGGTGTCTAGCAAAAGTGGTAGTACCACCTCCTAAAAAGGTCACAAGTAGAGTATGCAAGAGTGATCAGAAGTCTGGTGTACTTAACAGATTGCACTAGACTCGATTTAGCGCACGCGGTAAACATTTTAAGTCGCTACACCAGTAATCCGAGACACAAACACTGGAAAGCCATAACCAGAGTGTTGAGCTACATACGTTACACTAAAGATTATGGGTTACATTACGATAAAGAACCAATAGTTTTGGAAGGATACAGTAATGCAAACTGGATTTCCGACTCCAAAAACTCAAAATCCACGAGTGGATATATCTTTACACTTGGCGGTGCAACAGTGTCCTGGAAATCTTCCAAACAAACCGTATTATCCAGATCCACCATGGAATATGAGTTCATAGCTTTAGACACAGCTATAGCAGAAGCAGAGTGGCTTCACAATTTTTTGGAAGATATCCCGATGTGGGAGAAACCTGTGTCAGCATTACGTGTACACTGTGATAGTCAATCAGCTATTGCCCGGGCACAGAGTAATCTCTATAATGGTAAATCTCGTCATATCAGAAGACGACATAAATCCATTAGACAACTGATCTCAAGCGGTGTAATCACATTGGATTACATTCGATCGGCTGATAACCTAGCGGATCCATTTACTAAAGGTTTATCACGAGATCAAATAGTAAAATCACCAAGAGGAATGGGTTTAAAGCCTATGACTTAAAGAATGATTTTGATGGAAACCCCACTTACTTGACTGGAGATCCCAAGAAGTAGGTTCAAAGGGACAACTAAGTCAAAATAATTTTGCTAAAATCTCTACCCAGTTCCTATGATGATAAATTGTGCTACTTGTACGTGTTAAGGTTAAGCATTAGCCTTTAAGGATGCTTCTGAAAAACAAGCTTAGGCAGATCACCTAGTGAGTGTGAAATGGGGCCATTTCTAGGAGAATGAAGGAAAAACTTTATTCTCTAAGTTCACTCACGAAATACCTGGCAAGTTCACAGCCAAAATGGATATAATAGAGAACTAAATTCTACGAGAAATGAAGCTGGGTTATATTTGTTGTATCGGTTTATAACAAAATCCGAGTGGTTCAAGACATCATGTTCACCTCCTGGCCAAGTAAACCCGACATATATTAACAATGAGTGGTTCAAGGCTGAAAAATGCTACTTACTCAGACACAGTGAATTTTCGCATATACTCTCGAAAAGTCCTTCTGTCTAGCTATTCAAGTTAGTCTAGTCAGTAGTGTCAGTCGTGTATTTCGAGTCTTCATATATTTAGAGTAATTTCTATTCATGTGGAGGATTGTTGGAACAATTATTTGAATAAACAAAATGGGCTAATGGATCCATTTGTATTATGTCAAATAATTGGTTTTGTTGTGAATAAGAAATAAGCTCTTTGGGCCAAAAGGAAGTTAATGAGATTGAGCAATTAAATCGAATTGAACCGTTATTCAAATCCGCTTACGCGAAAGTATATTCAAGGAATATTCTGTTGATTTTTTCTCCTGCACGTTAAACGTGCTCCACATCTCATGGGATTGTGATACCACTTCTTCCTCAAAAGAGAAGACATTCTCTTTAAAGAAAAATCAATCATTGATTTTAATAATTTGTTTTATCATGGTTCTAAAAAGAAAAACAAAACAAAATGCTCCATCAATCTCTCCTTCTTCTTCTTCTTCTGAATGGTAAGTGTCTCGAGAGTATAACGTATTTATTTAGTTTGTAGATTATATGATCGAGTGTTGCGATCGTAGTTTATCGTGATTATATTCTGGGATTTAAAATCTCATAAACGCCACATTGTGGGAGATTTCATAAATTAAGGAAAGAGATTATTCTCGTTTTCACGAAATTCTTTTCCTTAATCGTTGTCTAACACCATTTTTTCTATCGTGATTTTCAATTCGGATTTTCCGGTCTTACAGTAGTAAACTTTAATATTCAAGTAGCTTCGTTAAAAACCATTTTCGTTGTATACAGAGGGCATTAGGAGATGGTTGACTGTTCAGTGATGTTATTGAGATTGTATCATGTCTGAATCATGTAAACTAGATATTTGATCTTCATCAAACTCTGCATACATATTTGAATAGCAAATGAGCAAAACTTTAATAATTGATTGAAAAGTGCAAACATAAATGTTGTACAAATAAAACTCAGCTTTATTGATGGGATTTAAATTAGAGAAATTTTGGCCATAATATCTGAACGACTCAGAAAATCAAAAAGTGCATGATGTATTTCTTATGTAAGTAACTGATTGGCATTGCCTGCTTGCTTCAAAGTCTTCACTACTTCTTGAGACACTCCACAACAAGTCTCACTACCAGACTTGCAAAATAGCAATACTTACATCTCTTCTTTTTTCTTTGCATATCCTCGAATATCTTTTATAATGCTGATACTTTTTACTTACAAGAATACGAAAAGTGAAGAAGTTAATTGTATCTGCAAGTTGCAACTAGTCTTCTATATAACTATAGAAGTCACCCGTGAGTTTATAAATTTCACTTTTTACCATCTCTATTTTCATTTCGTCTCTTTTGTGGATATAAGTTGTGTATACAAATGCATCCTGTACTCATTCCCCATCCCCCACCCAAGGCGTACGTTTCGTATGCTTTCTATGTCATTTGGTTAATAATTATTAATTCATTCTTTCTCTTCCTTGCTCTACCATTCCTCTAGAATTACATCTTGGTTTCATGCAGCTCATAAGATGCATCCATTGTTTGATTCTTTTTTTTTTGGTTTATAAACTTCTGTTCAGGTTAGTAGGATTTCCGAATCCGGTTGTTTGAGACAATTTCCTCAAAATTGTTTGAGTTTAGACTTCAAATGTAACTATATTATAAGTCGTCTTGTACCTAGTTTAGTTTATAGCCTATATGAATTATTGTATCACTTCTCACTTCCTTGCTCTGTAGGAAAGAATCCTAATTTATTGATGTTCTAATCCGATCTCTGAGTCCAATTTATTTTCGTATATAATATCATCTAATCAACCAAGAATTTGTAAGAATATAAAACAAGTGTAAGAAGCTAAAATTTGATTTAAGACTCATTTATTTGTCCAAAAGAAGACTTATTTATTTCTTATTGTGAGCTAGTTGATTACTCAGTTTGGTTTCTAAATCATCATATTATACACAGAATAAGAGTTCAACTCCGCAAAAATAATCTAACGTAGAGCGAGCCTTGTGGTCCAGTAGTAGTGGACGGGCTTTGGATGCTAACACATTCTGGATTCGATCCTCCTGCTGCGGAAACTAAGTCACATTGTCTCTGCTCACCCACACGGATATGGGTTCTTGCTTTCGGCCCATTTGAATACCCAGTGAGGGAGTCTATCCGTGAGCTGACCTCACACCCAAGGGTTAGGATCCTCCTGCTCCGGAAACTAAGTCACATTGTCTCTGCTCACCCACACGGATATGGGTTTTTGCTTTCGGCCCATTTAAATACTCAGTGAGGGAGTCTATCCGTGGACTGACTTCACACCCAGGGTTAGGTCTAGTTCGTCATCAACCTGAGTTTTACAACAAAAAAGAATAATCTAACGTACAAAGACATAATAACTATTTGACTATGATTAAAAGGTGAAAGATACAATTACTTAAAAAAAAATTGGCTATTAAAAATGAAACTATAAATATTGACAGAAGATTCCGCCAAAGATTGAACAAATAAGAAAAATTTATAAGTGACGCATGGATGTATAATATTATACATATGAATAAATCATCAGACAACGGTAGGGAAAAAAAATCATGAGACTAGAAAGATTGTATTGGATGAAAGACTTACTTTTTCATATTCGATCAATTAAAACTGAGACATAGATCTATATCCTAAAACTAAACTTCGTAAAGTTTCCACTTGAGACTAAATCTCACCATTGGCTTGTAGAGAAAAATCACAAAAACCATATCGTTTCAACTGTCCGCGTTCCAAATGAAACCAAAAACAGAGAAAAAGGGAAGAGACGAATAGATGCTGAGTAACAAATCCATTGTAGGTTGGAAGATAATATCATGGAACCAACTTGTCAATCCTAATCTCAATCCTGATCTCCAATCTAGCTATAGAAGATGCTAAGCTGGCCACTCTAACAAAGGATTATGTTGAGTTTCTTCTTGTCATGATTGAATGAATCTATAGAGATTAATGCAAGAAAGTAAATGACACACGGAGTTCAATGAGCTCGGGGTACTTCCCCTACGTCTCGCCGGAGGAATCTCCATAATCCACTATAACCAGCTCGCCGGAGCTCACCGCCGATTACAATCAACCTCACCAATTCTGTCCGTAACAACCTCTCCTCTCTCTCTGTTTCTAAGGGTTACGAATACAAAGAAGAAGATAAGTGAGAGAGAGAGAATACTATGAGACTTTATAAACCAGCCTCCTTTAGTCTATACACGTGACTCTCACTTGACCTAGACTAACAAACCCTCTTGTATGACTAGAGATTTACACACACTTAGACTTAATAGATGAACATATTCTTCAAATCTCCACCTTGTTCTTCATATTAAGTCCCTGTGTCTCCTTCTGGTTCCAGCTTTAACTTGGATTCCTTCCTCCAGATCATGAGCAAACCTGCCCACCTTCAAACTCCTTAGGTGAAACACCTCACCTCCTTAATTACCTGCATACTCAAACACATACAACTTCATAACTTAGTCCAGCCACTACCTGACTCAGGACAATCTCATAAGCTCTAAAGCTTCTTGCAACTTTCTCACCGGTACAATCTTTGTAAAGATATCAGCAGGGTTGTACTCAGTAGCAATTTTCAGAACTTGTAACATACCATCTTCAATCAAATCTCTAATGAAGTGAAACTTGACTGCCATATGCTTGGTCCTTTCATGAAATATTGCATTTTTGGCCAACGCTATTGCCCCTTGAGAATCGCAGTATATCTTTATTGTCTCCTGTCTCACTCCTAACTATGTTGCTAACCCTTTTAACCACACATGTTCCTTTGTTGCATCCGTCAATGCTATATATTCAGCTTCTGTAGTAGACAGTGCCACCACCTTTTGCAAACTTGATCTCCAACTAATCGTATTGCCTCCAGCCGTGAATACCATACCAGTCGTAGACCTTCTCTTATCTAAGTCAGCAGCATAATCAGAATCCACATATCCTATGATCTCAAACTTCCCTTCACCTGAGTAGTTCAACTTACGTTATAAAGATCCCTTTATATACCCCATTACCCATTTAGCTGCCTGCCAATGTTCTCTTAGAGGTTTGCTCATGAATCTACACACAAGACCCACTGCAAAAGCTACATCTAGTCTGGTTCCTATCATTAAATACATGAGACTTCCTACCACATTTTCATATGGTACCTTCAGCATATAGTCTCTTTGTAACTCTACCTCCTTATATGTGGGAGTACTCAACTTAAAATGACTCCCCATTGGAGTTAAAACAGCCTTCGAATGATCCATACCAAACTTTCCCAACACCTTCCGTAAATACCCTTGCTGAGAAACAATCAACTTTCCCTTGACCCTATCCCTTGTGATCTCCATTCCTAAAATCTTTTGAGCATCTCCCAGGTCCTTCATTTCAAATTAAAACCCTAGCAATATCTTTATTTCTACTACCTGCTCCTTGTCCTTAGAAGCTAATAGAATATCATCTACATATAACAAGAGATAAATGTAATCACCTGTCCGGAGCTCTTTGTAGTAAACAAATCCATCATAATCATTCTGAATGTACTCATTCATTTGCATAAGCTCATTAAACCTCTTGTTTCATTGCCTTGGTGACTGCTTCAGCCCATATAGAGACCTTTTGAGTAAACACACCTTATCTGGATGCCTTTGATCCACATAACCCTCATGTTGCTCCATATATATTTGTTCTTCAAGATAGCCATGGAGGAAGGTTGTCCTGACATCCATTTGTTGTAACTCCATGTCGTAATGGACCACTAAGGACAGAATGAATCTTATGGTCACATGCTTTACCACAGGTGAAAAGATCTCTTGATAATCAATTCCCTGTTCTTGTGAGTATCCCTTAGCCACCAACCTGGCTTTGAACCTCACATCCTTTGCTCCAAACATCCCTGGTTTCCTCTTAAACAACCATCTACACCTAATAACTTTTTGTTGCTTAGGCCTATCCACCAAGATCCATGTCCTGTTCTTCATTAGCGATGTCATTTCCTCATCAAAAGCTTCTACCCACAAATCACTATCAGGATCTGAGAGAGCTTCTTCAAAACGTTTTGGCTCTACTTCTCCACCATCTTTTGTAACCAAACACGCATACCCAATCAGATTTATTTCCTCATCTTTCTCTTCATCTCCATATACTTCAAAATCTGCATATCTTGAAGGCATCCTAGTATGTCTCTTCGGTCTGCCTCTGGTCTCTTGAGGATTCTCATATCCTTCAGTCCCCACCGACCCTTCAACCTGATTAGAAGTTGATGGTTGACTCACAGCCTCTCCTACCTGCTCTCCAGCTCCACCTTGGCTGAGACTTTCTTCATTTTGATGTCTACTCTGTTTAGTTCCTACAATATCAAAACCAATAAAAGGATTAGCATCCAAAAGTGTAGGGTAAGAAGACTTACCTGTTGAGATGTTAGACGTGATGTCTTTGTACAATGTATCTTCTCTGAATACTACATTACGATTGATGATCATCTTTTCTTCTTCCAGAAGCCATACTCTATATCCTTTAACACCATCAGGATATCTAGTGAAGATGCCTTTCTTGGCTCTGGGGTTAAGCTTGCCATCACTAGAGTGGACACAAACGAGGCACCCAAACCTTCTTAATCCTGACAGATCTGGGATGGATGAGGTCTATTTTTCCTCTGGAATCTCAAACTCCAAGCCTGATGATGGAGATATGTTTATAAGAAAAACGGTTGTTGCTGTAGCCTTTGCCCATAACTACTTCCCCAAACCACTCTCACTTAGAAGGCTCCTTACCTTGTTCATCATAGTCCTATTTAGCCTCTCTGCTATCCCATTCTGTTGGGGGCTATACGTACATGTCTTATGCCTAACTATCCCTTCAGCTTTACACAACTCATCAAACTTATAGTAGCAATATGCTATTTTTTGTACAATGCAAGTGGTGAGGGAACTATAAAACACATCCATGTGTGGAGAGTTCAGAGGATTAGATTAAAATCGAACATTCTTTCTCCTATTGTATGTGTTCATAGGCTCATTACCGCAAAAAAAGATTCAGAAATAAAAGACTGGACATATACAAGTAAGCATCTTAAACCCAACTATTCTTTAATTCAATCTTTTCAATTAAACTTTTTGAATCTATTATAACTAAAACCCTTACTTGCAGTACAAATTTCAGATTCAATGTTATGCTTGATCATGATGAGTGTTAAAATGATTATGAAGGTTGAAGGTTTTAAATTTTGGGAGCTTAAAGTGTTGTATGTATTACATGTCATGATTTTCTGTTTGGGCTCTTTCTCAGTGTCTACTTACATAGTTAGATATTGTGTGTCTTGAGTCTATTTGTTGTTTCTGTATAAGCTATGGGCCTCCTTATTCTTTAAAAATTTCATGCAAGTAATGGAGAACATAGGTTTCTTCGAATGAAATGGGATAAGCATACAATTGTTGTTAGAGAGGTGTCATTGTTGTTCGCTTATACTTGATTCTCATAGATTTTAGTACTCCCCATCTGATGTACTAGCAGAAGTATAGGGTTATATAATGATGCGCATGGATTTGTTTGGCGAGATAAGTCAATATTACATTGTTAGCTTGGCTTATTTAAGGGACAAAGGTGGGGTTAAAAGGTTAACATCAGTATAAGTTGGTGATAAAGCTTATTTTCCAGCTTTACGTATCTACTGCAACTTATTCCTTAAGGAGTTAGTATTTGTAACCATTAGTGTACTGTAACCATCTAACTAAATAGGAGAAAAAGAAAGAAGGTTTGAGCTGCAAATGGAAGAAAAGAATTGGATCCAATTATGTGAGAAATGATATTAGAAATTTATGTTTAGGAGAAATTTGTGTTTTTTTCATGCTTCTTGGTATGGTTTAACAATGACTTATTGCGTTGTTCATTATGATTTAGCATTTTGAACCTGTTCCATAACTATTTCATCTTCCATTACTTCTAAACTGCTCTAACAACTACTCCTCCCCCATCTTATGAAGCTATCAGCTCCATCCCTCTATTTTCCAAAGCAGTTACCGAAAGCATTCCTAAGGTTTGGATGATAGAAGGGAAAAGAGGTGAGAAGAGAGTGATCCCAGGGCGAGAAGAAACTAAGATCAAGTTGAGAAAAAAACAGAAACACCTTAGGAATGAGGTGGAGATCACGAGAGTTACCACAGAGCGTAAGGTGAGAAGGAGTGGGACTTTCAAAGGCAAGGAATATGGGAAATACGAGTGAGAGGGAGTTGCGAGCTCTGGAACGCCCAAATGTTGGATAAGATGACGCCAAGGAGGTCAGAGAGAATATTTGTGGAAGAAGCTATAGGAAAGCAAATCTATGTGCCAGAGCTTCATAGAAGAATAATGTTATGCTGTCATTCTCTCTGGTTTCTCCTTTTTTTAATCTAAATTTTTGTCTAGGGAGACAATTGATATATGAAGCATCACGAGAGTGGTGATAAAACCGGAAACAGATTCATCAGAATAACGCAGGAAGGAGATGGAGAACAGAAGAAATGGAAGAATAATCAGAAGAAGAAGATGAGAAGAAGAGAGGATGAAGACAAGAGTAAAGAGATATTTGTTTGATGTTTGTAAATTGATAATCGTTTCTTCCATCGCATACAAAGTTATATAGTGAAGAGATAATGAAGTTTTAACTGTATTATCATACAATATTATCATACTGACAGCCTATTGAACTATATTTAGTGAGATCCATCTTTGGTTCATCTTAATATATTGAAGCTTATCAAGTGATTGTTGTGTAACGACTTTGAGACAACGTTCCATATCCCCTTTTCTCTTATCAAACATGTTCTCTCTGGTTTTTGTTGAACTTATCGTCTCTATTCAAGAATTAGTATAGATGAGAAAATATATTTGCCTCTTTTTATATTATCAAGTAAGAATCTTACTTCTATGCAGCTTTATGCATCTATTGAAATGTCAACCATAATAGCTTTTATGCTTGATAAATATCTCGAGAAATCGATGTATCCCAATACTTTTGTAAAACTTGAACCACACCTAATTATAACCTTATAACCTTAGGAGTTTTGCCCACAAGATTCAAGGAAAAAGATGATAAAGGTTGGTACAATTATTTGTATTGGATACCCATCACTTTATGAAAATTTAGCAGAAAACTAAAAAAAGATACATTGACAAAAGGTATCCATCAATAACTTGAGTGGCATGTATTTAAAGTAAAAAATCTATAGAGTAAATTTGTATAAGTACTCTACAAATGTTACCTATCTTGAAAACTAACCCCCTTTTAAAAAATTCGAAAATTAATTTTTTTCGACAAGGAATTATCAAATTATCCTAATAAAACATTTATTTACTTTTTTCATTCCAATTATTTTAAATTGTTATCAAATTCAATTGGAAATATATATTCACATGAAGATTAAATAAATAACTTATGGACATATTCAAGTAAAAAAATACAAATAACCATTACATAACATTAATAAAAGAATTCTATAATACACAAACTAATAGATCCAATGATATTCTTAAGATTGAGTTTAGTTTTAAACTTAAACTATATATAAAAGAATAAGAAATGTGAGTTTTCGGTAAACAATAAAGTAAACTTTCAAAAAAGTGAATCTTTCACTTTGTATTTCTCTTAAAGGTGGTGTAAGATATTGGAGCTTATGGAGATTGTGTCATGTATAGCAACTGTTATCTATATATAAATTATTAAAATTCAAAGTAAATAAATAAAATTCTAAAAGTTATATTCTTATTACAAAATATTAAACCCAAAATAAATATTCTGTTTATAGGTAAAAAATTTCAGAACTCATATTTTTTCCTTCTTTTGAGTTATTTTCCAAAATATTTTTAAAATATGTTAGCTTTCAACTCATATAATTTTTTAGCATTAGTAAACCAATTCTTCCCAACTATTCATGCAAACTATATACAATAAATACTAAGGGGAGTTATTCAATAATAGAATGTACAAAAATTAAAACAAATTCTAAAATAATTGATTTTGTGAGGTTTTTAAATGGAATTTATAGAATTAATATCCTTTATATATTATTTGACAGTACACTTTAATAAAATATTTGTTGGACTTGATAGCTTTCTTGGTTGCATTAGAGCAAAAATATTATTTTGAAGAAGGTTTTCTTTACGTGCTTTGTTTTAGACCAACAAAAGGAAGTTAGATCATCAAAATCTATTTTTCTTTGTTTCAAAAGCAAGCTAACCATATGATGTTATTGTAAAAAAATCAGTGCTCGGCTCTATTTAACTTCTGGGCAAAAACGTTCTCTTATGGTTTTCAGGAAAACCAAAAAAGTGATGTTCATATGAATGGTGAGTTATACTGATTACTAACATGGAACATGGTAAGTCTATCTTCAAGCTTTTGTATATTCAATTCTGATGTTTTCTATTAAGGTTATGTCATATAAAAAGGCTGGAGATTTCTTACTTGGTATACAAACGTCAAATTGGACCCTGAGACTAACCTAAATCAGAAGAAATTTGACCTCTCTCAATAAGAGGTATGAAAGAACAACACACATTTTTAACTGCATTTTACCAATGAACTGCTTTTGTAATTGGATTTTGTATTGCAACTTTTAAATACAAAGTAACTAAGCATTGTTTGTTTCTTTCTATTTGAATGCATGACAAAAGAATACCCATTAATTGCATTTTGTTTAGAACATCATCTTTGTACAAGAAACAATCTGGCTAAGCTACAGGTTTTCATTTTTTTCTATTGCACCGGCCGAGTCTCCCAAGTTACAACTGAAACCTGACAGTACAACAAATTTCGAGATCATTTGATAAGTAGCAATGGAACAAACATTAGATACAATGGAAACATTAAATGTACCACACTTTAGAATATTGACAAAAAGTCAATAATCAACGTCCATTATTACATCAAAACAATAATCACCAACACAAAAAATTGGCGCACAACAAAATAGCCAACTAACAAACATACACAATTTGTTCAGATAAGTATAAAAAAATAGAAGAAAAAAATATAATTAAACATAAATCCGCGCGTAACGCGGACATAGTCCTAGTCTAATATATAATATTTGTCTAGTTCTCTCTAAGAATTGGACACGTCAGCACCTACTGAAATGACACGTGTTCTTTAAAAAAAACCCAAGGAAAACCATCTCGATGAACTTTTGAGCCTCTCTTCTCCTCTATCATGACTTTTCTTCTTCTTCTTCTTCTCCTTATGCAGTATCCCTCTAGGCATGTCACTGAATCAATTGACTTCAATTCTCAGACCCATAAAACACTCAATTGACTTCAAGCCCTCTTCTTCGTCGTCACTGATCGCTGCCGCCGTAACATTAGAGTCAGACGACGACGGTTTAGCTATATGGGAGAAGAATCGTCACGTCATGGTCAATACCTACGAGTGTTGATCCACGAGTGTTTATAGGTAAGTGAGTCGCAATTTTTGTGGGTTTTTGCTTCTCTTCAGCTAAATTTTTTTGTCTTCTTCAGACTTGGAGCCTAGGGCTTTAATGGATTCATGGAAAAATTCTTAATTTTGTGGGCTTTCTTGAGGTTTAGCTCTGATGAGAGATTCTGTGTCGAAATGTAACATGATTAGTTCGAGAGAGACAGAGAAAGAGAGAGATGGCTATGTCTCAGGTGGTGAACATGTGTCCACTTTCGAACTACAACTTCGGAACTAAAGAACCAAAGCTGGAAAAGGACACCTCCATCGCTGATCGACCCGCTCGTATGAAAGTCAAGTAGGACATCATGTAAGCATAATGCATTACTCAAGGAAATGTATTACCTTTCATTGAGTTTTCTCTCAGCAAACACAATCCAATGTCTGAAAGTTGCTCAGAATGTAGCTTTTAAAGGTTACATTAGAGTTTTTTCCGTATCTATGTCTTGAGAAAACTTGGTATTTTATTTTCATGTTGCGTGGTGATTGTATTGGTATCATTGTTGATGTTCAGTAACCAAATATCATGTATGAATACTACTGGATGCAGAACAACGCTTGTGGGCAATACGTTTCATGGATATGTGAGGCATATGCTTTGAAAGCAACTGCCAGGAACTCCAAGGACTTCTCGTACCCCAAGAAATAAGATGGAATTACTTCATCTTGTTAATAACGATAAAGTCAAAGGTAAATTATGACCTTCAGTTTCATATTCATCGTTGTTGGTGTCAAAAATGGTCATCTCGAAATCAATGTCCAAGATCGCATCGCTAATCGGACTTACTCGGAAACACGTCTAACAGCTAGACTCACTGCCGTCAAGACTTAACGTCTTCTAGACTTACATCTGTCTTGACTGGTCATCGTCTAGACTTAACAATCATTCAACAAAGTCTA